>CM076081.1:35866942-35959442 GCA_038088235.1 Zacco platypus | reverse complement strand
TTAAACTATTTCAAACTACTTCAAATTTTCTGGCAAGGCTTTTTCAAGCCAACTTAAAGTTTGTCTCAACAAACTTTTCTATCTAGTTATTTTTGAGAGAGATCCACTGTAATTAGATATTAAATCAAACATTAAATCACCAGAAGTCCACATAATGATTGACAAAATAGCAGGAAAGGAATGTAAATGCCTTAGTCTATTTGAATTACTCTGGTATATATATATATATATATATATATATATATATTAGTGGTCAAAAGTGATCTGTAGTGTTTGTTGACTATTGGTGGCTTTTTGTTATAAAATCTAATCAAGTAAAAGCTATATTATTTACTTAGAAACTGAGATGATGTTTCACATGAAGGCACCACTGCTCCACTGAAGTGTGTGTTTGCATTTAGTCTGAATCTGATCGACTTTGTTCTATTTTTATTGCATACCGAACACTGTTTATTTATCAAAATGACAACCCTGTTTTGTCTCTGTCTCGGATTCTGTCAGAATGAGTCAAACTTTAACACATCTGATAAATTAAGTAACACAAATTTAATTTTATCTGGAAGCGGACATACTCTTAAACCAAAGTCAAAATCAGTTGTAGGATTAAGGGCATTAGGAACATGTTAAGACATATGAGTATGAGGGCTGGGTATTATCATTTGGTTTGTTATATAACTTCAGAACTCTATGAAATAAAACCCCCATTTTTTTTGGCCAGACGAGTAAAATTCAGTGCTTTGATTAGGACAGACACTGAGTTTAAATACAGTATGTACAGCAGAGGCCAGAGGCGCACTCTAAAAAATGCTTGGTTGTTTCAATCCAAATTTGGGTCATGGACAAACACAACTGTTTATTTAAAAAATATAGCTGCAAGCAGCCATTAAGGGGTCAAGCACAAAGAAGCAAGAAAGAAGTAAAATATAGCATTTTATTTCATATACTTAATTGTGGTTAGTGTTTAATATTTTGTTCAGTTATAGCGCCACCAACAGGCGCAATCCCACCACTTTTTCTATGTGTCCTCGGAGTGTGTCCATAAATAATTGTGCCAAATTTGGTGAAAATATCTCATTTCGTTAAGAAGTTATAGACATGAAAAATAAAAATGACCCATGCACGACTTTGATTGGCACTTACAATCAAAATTTTGGCAACTGGGCAATAACAATTGGCATTAAATATGTTTCCGAATTTCATACGGTGGTTTCGAAGATATTCGCGAACGTTGTTTTAACACTAAATCGCAACGTTGGACAAACCATAAGCCGAAACCTTGCATGTTAGGTCGTTGGATTCGCGAGGATTCGGGAATCTTCCGTGAAAATAAGTCAACCACATTAAAAGTTATGAGCATATGAATATTTAATTTCACCACAACTTTTCTCCTTCAGAACATCGCGCTGATGAACGAGTTTCTTTATGATATACAAATATGTTCAAAAAACAGCATTATGCTACAAAATGCAAAATGGCTGACAGTCAAAATGGTTGATATGGTAAAATTGGATATCAGTCAACTCGGCATGCTGCCCTGAATCTTTTATTGTTTTTGGCCAAACCGTTTCAGAAGTTATAAGCAAAAATAGCCGTTTTTGTCATCTCCAGACCAGTAATTTGCATTTCACAATTCTGACTTCTTTTTCTCAGAATTGCGAGATTTAAACTCACAATTGTAAGTTATAAAGTCAGAATTATGAGATATAAACTCACAATATTGAGAAAAGTCAGAATTGGGAGATATAAACTTGCAATACTGACTTTTTTTCTTGCAATTGTGAATTTAGTATGTGAGTTTATATCTCATAATTCTGACTTTTCTCAATATTGTGAGTTTATATCTCATAATTCTGACTTTTCTCAATATTGTGAGTTTATATCTCATAATTCTGACTTTTCTCAATATTGTGAGTTTATATCTCATAATTCTGACTTTATAACTCACAATTGCAACTTTATATCATGCAATTCTGAGGGAAAAAGTCAGAATTGTGAGATACAAACTTGCAATGACCTTTTTTGTGTTTGTTTCACACTTATTAGTATTCCAAAGTATTCTAAAGTATTTAAATTAAGTTACTAAACTTGAGTAATGTAACGAAATACGTTACAAATGACTTTTTAAAGCATGTATTTTATAATCTATAGTGAAATACATTTTAAAAGTAACCTACCCAGCCCTGTATATATATATATATATCATGTTTTGATGCTTTTGATTCTTATTTTGTTTTTGTCTTTTGTTTCAGTCTCCGCTGGCATTAAGGCTTAAAGTGCTGTTAGAGATCAGCAAGAGATTAAATAGTGAGTTTAACTTTAATCTCAAGCAACTCAGACGTAATACAGACCGATACTTTCTTCAGCGTGAAGCTTTAAACGACAGGCGCTTTTAAACACACTGTGATCTGCTGAGGAAGAGTAGAAACCGTTCTCATCTCTCTCACACCACTGGAGAGACAGTTATGAATGTGAACTTTTATTACAAGCAGCGTACAAGAAATACACGTATAGACACACACACATCCACGCCGGTTCCTTCATGCTCTACATTTAGATGCACTTAGTATAAGTTTGAGTGAGTCTCATGAATCATTGAATGAAAGTCCCCTGACGTCTCCCCCGAGACCTCCCTGACCTTCATCCAGATAAACCTTTAATCTGCAGAGCGCTTTAACCTAACATGAGCTATATTATTTTGTGCTGATCTTAAAACTAACCCCACACCATACACTTACCTCTTTGGGGTCAGTAAGATTGTATAATATTCTGATTATAAAGTCTCTTCTGCTCACCAAGGCTGCATTTATTTGATCAAAATTTCAGTAAAAATTGTGAAATATTATTAGAATTTAAAACAACTGTTTTCTATGTGAATATATAGTCAAATGTTATTTATATCCAGTGATCAAAGCTGAATTTTCAGCATCATTACTCCAGTCTTCAGTGTCACATGATCCTTCAGAAATCATTCTGATATGATGATTTGCTGCTTAATTATTTAATAATGGTTCTCTCTCTCTCTCTCTCTCTCTCTCTCTCTCTCTCTCTATATATATATATATATATATATATATATATATATATATATATATATATATATATATATATACACATATACATATATATACATTGTTTCAGGATTGTTTCATTACTAAAAAGTCCAAAACAGCAGCATTTATTTGAAATAAAATATTTTGTAACATTATAAATGTCAATTTTGATCAATTTAATGTGTCCTTGCTAAATAAAAGTATTCATTTAAATGATTAAATGTAAGTATTTAGCTCTTATGAATTACTGACTGAGTTCAAGTTTATAAAAATGACATTATCCAGTAGATCTGTTTGTAATCCGTTTAAAGAAAAACGTTTGTTTATTTAATTCTGGATGGTTGTTGCCAAACCCCTTTCAAAAAGTTTCAAATCTATATTAAAGTTGAGCGTGGAGCAGTAGTTGCACGCAGTCAGAATCACGAAAGCAGAAACAGCTTTGAGCGTTTCTTTTGCACGTAATGACGAGCAGAACTCTTCCTCACCTTCACATCGATAGATGAGCGCCTGTGGCAGTGGTTGGACACTCCAGCCGTCTGATTCATGTCTTCTTCTTTTTTTCTAGCGCTGAATCGCAGTGAAGTGGATCCTGCCGCGGACGCTCCCGGTGTGTTATCCGAGCGCTCCGCCGCTGCAGCGCTCCATCAGAATCCAGCTGCACGTCACTGATGCACCAGATGCAGAACCATCTGTCTGCTGGAGCGCAAAATCAGAATAAACATCAGTCTACTGGATTATGACAATGCGCTCAATGATTTACACAAGTAGGACATGAGCCAACAAACAATCATTAACTGTAAAAAAAAATAATAATAATAGATTTTTGATGCTTTTTAAATTTACTTAGTTCAAATGAGTTGAAGCAACACATTTTAATTGCATAATTAAATACAATAGTGGCCAAAAGTGATGTGCGGAGGGGATATATGTGTGTGTATAAATATTTATTATATATATATATATATATATATATATATATTTATTTATTTATATATATGTATATATATATATATATATATATATATATATATATATATATATAAATATATATATAATTATTTTATATATATTTTTTTCATTTTTTTTTTATTATATATTTAACAGTATATATATATATATATATATATATATACTGTTAAATATATATATAATGTATATATAATATGAGGGAAGAACAAAACACTAAAACCTGGTTAAGATATTTATCTGACAAACTTAAAGATGTAATATCAGTCTCTGGTGTCTCCAGTGAAGTTTCAGCTCAAAATCCCCCACATATCTTTTATTATAGCTTGTTAAATCTGCTCATTTTTGAGTGGAAGTAAAAACATGCTGTTTTCATCTGTGTATCTTTAAATGCAAATGAGCTGCTGCTCCCCACCCCCTATCCAGAAGAGGGCGGAGCCTACAGCTCGTGCCATTTATCCTCAAACATCTGTTTGGTTTTGATAGTCATCTCTGTTGTGGTCACACTTATGTGACATTGCTGTTTTTTGCCATCATGAACGTTTATTATCTGCATGTGTTTTAAAGCCGTATCAGTCTAAACTTCTGATATATAGTTTTCTGAACCACGTACACAGGAAGCTGGCGGTCAGATGGCGCATCCTGTGAGCATTAAACTGCGTTCTCTTTTGCGTCTTATTGCGCTGTCAAAAACACACAAAGTTCACAGTTGGTTTTTGTCTGCGTACATAAACAGCGGGGAAAGAAATCGCATGTGTATGTTAGATCTGTGAAATATAATATACAGTACCGACTGCTGTATATGCTGTTAATATGAATCATACAACAAAAGAAATACAGAAAATACATTATTTCTGGCAATAATGTACAAAATCATGTAATGTTTTGGTCACATGACACATGTATGCCTGATGACGGTCATGGAAACGAAAGATCTTAAAATAGTTAAACTTAGATACCTCGTCGAGTAGGGGAAGTTGAGCCTAGCAGTTTGATTGACAGGCGATCTGACCGATCATAACCCCGAATCCGCCATTTTGTCCGTCAAAGCGGTCAGGGGAGTTAGTAGATTAACGTTGGTGAACTTGAATCACGTCTTGAAACAACATTCCTTCTGATGTTCATTCATGTTTATTTGATGCTATAAATGAACTAGTATGAAGAGATGATCGCTTCACGAGGAGCTACAGCGATCTGTCACCACACATTAAACACACACTAGACGCTATTTATTGTTGAAACTTCTTTAAAAAATTACTATATATTAAATATGAAACCGTTTCATAAGTTGTCAGTGTCTCTTTGCTCCAGGATGTATTTTCACTGCGTGAGAACATGATGTGTGGCACGAGAGTGCATGGGTTGTCAGACATAGCAACAGTAACCAAGCAGGTTTCGAATGATGCCTAATTTATGATGATTACTAAAATATGAGAGCCCTATAGCGGGACACTGACAGTGACTTTCATCTTCTCCTATTTATTTATTTATTTATTTTAAGGTACTGTACAGACGACTTGGTCCTTTAGTATCTGAGTTATAAAACTGCAAGTTACTGGTAGAGGAATTGTTTTTGATAATCATCAGTTCAGCATATAAATACTTTAATTATGGGCTTTTATGAAAGCAGTAAGCGTTGTAGTACATTTACATTTATTCATTTGGCAGACGCTTTTATCCAAAAGCCATAACTCACAATTCTGACTTTATAACTCACAATTCTGACTTTATAACTCACAATTCTGACTTTATAACTCACAATTCTGACTTTATAACTCACAATTCTGACTTTATATCTCACAATTCTGACTTTATATCTCACAATTCTGACTTTATATCTCACAATTCTGACTTTATATCCCAAAATTCTGACTTTAAATCTCACAATTCTGACTTTATATCTCTCAATTCTGACTTTATATCTCAAAATTCTGACTTTATATCTCACAATTCTGACTTTATATCTCACAATTCTGACTTTATATCTCACAATTCTGACTTTATATCCCAAAATTCTGACTTTAAATCTCACAATTCTGACTTTATATCTCTCAATTCTGACTTTATATCTCAAAATTCTGACTTTATATCTCACAATTCTGACTTTATATCTCACAATTCAGACTTTATATCTCACAATTCTGACTTTATATCTCACAATTCAGACTTTATATCTCACAATTCTGACTTTATATCTCACAATTCAGACTTTATATCTCACAATTCTGACTTTATATCTCACAATTCAGACTTTATATCTCACAATTCTGACTTTATATCTCACAATTCTAACTTTATATCTCACAATTCTGACTTTATATCTCACAATTCCTGCTTTATATCTCACAATTCTGACTTTATATCTCAAAATTCTGACTTTAAATCTCACAATTCTGACTTTATATCTCACAATTCTGACTTTATTTCTCTCAATTCTGACTTTATATCTCACAATTCTGACTTTATAACTCACAATTCTGACTTTATAACTCACAATTCCTGCCTTATATCTCACAATTCTGACTTTATATCCCAAAATTCTGACTTTATAACTCACAATTCTGACTTTTTATCTCACAATTCATTATTCATTACTAGTGAGACGTTGGTCTTGGTGGGGATTGAACCCCGGTCTCTGGTGCGTTAGCGAGTGGTTCCTCACTGAGCCCAACCGGGACATTTCGGGGGGTTTCCAGCACAACAGCCGAACCAGATGAGCTCTGTCACATAAAGGCCTCTCGTGTGTTTTGCACGTCTCTCATTACTAAGCAGATAACATTTCTTTGAACTTAAGAACTTAAGAGGAAACAGGAAGTTCTTGCTCCACTTGTGGCTGGTGTTTCATCTTGCTTTATTTCCACCAAAATTAATATGCAGGAGCTCTGAACATGTCATCCAGTCACCTTAACTTCTCTAACGATGAACACTAGTGGCCAAAAGTGATGTCCGGAGGGGACGTTTGTTTTTAATGACACTATAAGTTGGATTAAACCATCAAAGTATGGGGAAAATATTTTATATTTTCAAAAATTTTGAATATGAGGGAAGAACAAAACCTTAAACTCGGTTGAGGTATTAATCTGACTAAATTATTTGGCACAAAAAAGACATTTACAGGTTTTATTTTACTATATGCAAAAAACAAATGCATAGAAAAATAGCCTATATAGAAAACTAATTACGTTGCACAATTTGTCACGTTTCATTGCGTTATTTATTTACAAATAAAACAATCAGTACAAGCACAACTACGCAATATCCTTACAAAATCTTTAACAGATTTATGAAAAAAAAAACAAAGCTTCAGTTTAGGGTCCACGTCTCACTATTAACTAGCTGCTTATTAGCTTGCATATTACTAAGATATTTGCTGTTTATTAGTATTTATGTATTTATCTGAAGATTGACTTGAATGTATGGAAGCACGTTTCTGCCTCTGGAAAAAAAAAAAAAGATTATTGCGACTTTTTTTTCTCAGAATTGTGAGATAAAAAGTCAGAATTCTGAGGTAGAATGTCACAATAATCTTCTTTGGCGGAAACGGGCCACTGAAAAAAAATCTTTTTAACCCAATTTTTTTATCTCAGAATTCTGACTTTATTTCTCACAATTCTGACTTCATATCTCACAATTCTGACTTTATATCACAATTCTGACTTTATAACTCACAATTCTGACTTTATATTAAAATTCTGACTTTAAAACTCACAATTCTGACTTTATAACTCACAATTCTGACTTTATAACTCACAATTCTGACTTTATATTAAAATTCTGACTTTATATCTCACAATTCTGACTTTATAACTCACAATTCTGACTTTATATCTCACAATTCTGACTTTATAACTCACAATTCTGACTTTATTTCTCACAATTCTGACTTTATATCTCACAATTCTGACTTTATATCTCACAATTCTGACTTTATATCTCACAATTCTGACTTTATAACTCACAATTCTGACTTTATTTCTCACAATTCTGACTTTATATCTCACAATTCTGACTTTATATCTCACAATTCTGACTTTATAACTCACAATTCTGACTTTATATCTCTCAATTCTGACTTTATATCTCACAATTCTGACTTTATTTCTCACAATTCTGACTTTATAACTCACAATTCTGACTTTATATCACAATTCTGACTTTATATCTCACAATTCTGACTTTATATCTCACAATTCTGACTTTATAACTCACAATTCTGACTTTATTTCTCACAATTCTGACTTTACATCTCACAATTCTGACTTTATATCTCACAATTCTGACTTTATAACTCACAATTCTGACTTTATAACTCACAATTCTGACTTTATATCTCACAATTCTGACTTTATATCTCACAATTCTGACTTTATAACTCACAATTCTGACTTTATATCTCACAATTCTGACTTTATATCTCACAATTCTGACTTTATAACTCACAATTCTGACTTTATTTCTCACAATTCTGACTTTATATCTCACAATTCTGACTTTATATCTCACAATTCTGACTTTATAACTCACAATTCTGACTTTATAACTCACAATTCTGACTTTATATCTCACAATTCTGACTTTATATCTCACAATTCTGACTTTATATCTCACAATTCTGACTTTATATCTCACAATTCTGACTTTATAACTCACAATTCTGACTTTATAACTCACAATTCTGACTTTATATCTCACAATTCTGACTTTATATCTCACAATTCTGACTTTATAACTCACAATTCTGACTTTATATCTCTCAATTCTGACTTTATATCTCACAATTCTGACTTTATTTCTCACAATTCTGACTTTTTATCTCACAATTCTGACTTTATATCTCACAATTCTGACTTTATATCTCACAATTCTGACTTTATAACTCACAATTCTGACTTTATAACTCACAATTCTGACTTTATAACTCACAATTCTGACTTTATATCTCACAATTCTGACTTTATATCTCACAATTCTGACTTTATAACTCACAATTCTGACTTTATAACTCACAATTCTGACTTTATATCTCACAATTCTGACTTTATAACTCACAATTCTGACTTTATAACTCACAATTCTGACTTTATAACTCACTATTCTGACTTTATATCTCACAATTCTGACTTTATAACTCACAATTCTGACTTTATATCTCACAATTCTGACTTTTTATCTCACAATTCTGACTTTATAACTCACAATTCTGACTTTATATCTCACAATTCTGACTTTATATCTCACAATTCTGACTTTATAGTTAGGAGTTATAAAGTCGTAATAATCTTTTTTTTAGTGGCGGAAACATGCTTCCATATGAATGCAATGTTGCTTTTAGATGAATGTATCTGGCACATGCATAAATGTTAAAGTAACACATTTTTAATCTCTTTAATCTTTTCTTAAGATATCCTGTTTTCAAAAGTACAACGTACAAAGAGTGATATAAGTGAAGATGAAATGATAGATGAGTTTGGTAAATTACATCCTCTTTCATTTACCCCAGACTGTCCCACGCAAATGACTGAAAGCTTCACTCGAACTTATTACAGTCTCACACACGAACCGATCACACATGCAGACAGTGTCTGCAGTCTGTGGTTACATTATAGTAAAGTGTTTATGAACTGAAAATTTAGCCATTTGTGATTATTTGCTTCATACAGGGATGATGATGAGGATGATGATGATGATGATGTTACAGATGATTCTCCTCCTGACGGATTCTGTCCTGGTCTCGTCATATCAGTCGAACTCCACAGGTAACTTCATATTAGAAAAATTGTTTTAAAAAATGGATATTTGGGTGGTTGACAAATGCACAGATTTGAGGTTAAATAGAGATGCTGCAGTGCTTTTGATTTTGACAAAAAAAATTTTTTTTATTTATTAGTACATTTTTAAAAAATAATAGTTGGGTTGTTGACAGATTTTAAGTAATTTATTTATTTTCTTTTTTGCACATTTCTTTAAAAAATTAGATATTTGGGTTGTTAAGAAGTGAACAGATTTTAAGTTATTTATTTATTTTTAAATATTTATTTATTTATTTTTTGCACATTTATTTAAAAAATAGATATTTGG
Source organism: Zacco platypus (assembly GCA_038088235.1). Taxonomy (NCBI): domain Eukaryota; kingdom Metazoa; phylum Chordata; class Actinopteri; order Cypriniformes; family Xenocyprididae; genus Zacco; species Zacco platypus. The sequence goes on along the minus strand of CM076081.1, from coordinate 35,949,348 downwards.
GTTATTGACAAGTGAACAGATTTTAAGTTATTTTTTTTTTTGTTTTATTTATTAATTTTTTGCATATTTCTTTAAAAATAGATATTTGGGTTGTTGACAAATGGACACATTTTAAGTTATTTATTTATTTCTATTTATTAATTTTTTGCACATTTCTTTAAAAATAGATATTTGGGTTGTTGACAAATGGACACATTTTAAGTTATTTATTTATTTTTATTTATTAATTTTTTGCACATTTCTTTAAAAATAGATATTTGGGTTGTTGACAAATGGACACATTTTAAGTTATTTATTTATTTTTATTTATTAATTTTTTGCACATTTCTTTAAAAAATTAGATATTTGGGTTGTTAAGAAGCTAACAGATTTTAAGTTATTTATTTATTTTTAAATATTTATATATTTATTTTTTGCACATTTATTTAAAAAAAAAGATATTTGGGTTGTTGATAAGTGAACAGATTTTAAGTTATTTATTTATTTTTATTTATTAATTTTTTGCACATTTCTTTAAAAAAAGATATTTGGGTTGTTGATAAGTGAACAGATTTTAAGTTATTTATTTATTTTTATTTATTAATTTTTTGCACATTTCTTTAAAAAAAAGATATTTGGGTTGTTGATAAGTGAACAGATTTTAAGTTATTTATTTATTTTTATTTATTAATTTTTTGCACATTTCTTTAAAAAAAAGATATTTGGGTTGTTGATAAGTGAACAGATTTTAAGTTATTTATTTATTTTTATTTATTAATTTTTTGCACATTTCTTTAAAAATAGATATTTGGGTTGTTGACAAATGAACACATATTAAGTTATTTATTTATTTTTATTTATTAATTTTTTGCACATTTCTTTAAAAATAGATATTTGGGTTGTTGACAAATGGACACATTTTAAGTTATTTATTTATTTTTATTTATTAATTTTTTACACATTTCTTTAAAAATAGATATTTGGGTTGTTGACAAATGGACACATTTTAAGTTATTTATTTATTTTTATTTATTAATTTTTTGCACATTTCTTTAAAAAATTAGATATTTGGGTTGTTAAGAAGTGAACAGATTTTAAGTTATTTATTTATTTTTAAATATTTATTTATTTATTTTTTGCACATTTATTTAAAAAAAAAAGATATTTGGGTTGTTGATAAGTGAACAGATTTTAAGTTATTTATTTATTTTTAAATATTTATTTATTTATTTTTTGCACATTTATTTAAAAAAAAAAGATATTTGGGTTGTTGATAAGTGAACAGATTTTAAGTTATTTATTTATTTTTATTTATTAATTTTTTTGCACATTTCTTTACAAATAGATTTTGGGGTTGTTGACAAATGGACACATTTTAAGTTTTTTTTAATTTATTTGCACATTTGTTAAAACAGTTGTTTTGTTAGTTTGAAGGGATTATTTAACTGATTATTCATATGCGTTCAGATCATTTTGCTCTTGACCGGGTTAAAAAGAGATCTGTTTTTTTATTAGTTCAGTGTGAAACACCCGACAACAGAATCACGGTGAGCGTGAGAGCTGGAGAATCCCTGTATTTGCCCTGCCCGAACCGCAATTGCCATGACAACTCTGCAAACGGCTCGCATGAATGGTTCAAACACCTCAACGGATCAAATCAGGTTGAGCCCATCGGGACGGAGGAGAGCAAGCGCGTTCATTACCACCGTTCTGTATTATACCTCCTTTGGTCAACCCCAGACGACACGGGACGCTACATCACACGCTGGTGATCGCACACACTTCCAGTCACTGTCAATGCAGACTTTAATCACCCAGAATCCTCCTCTAACAGCAGTGTGTGTTGTCTTCCAGGTGGTATAAAGAGGACAAATGTGCTGAATATGAAACTGACATTGAGGTTTATGAGGAGTCCGTCGAAGATCTCTTGTTCTTGCCCATGATAGAAGAGAGCGCGTCTCAAATCCGCTGTCCGGTGTGTGAGGCTCAGCACACGTTCATCTGGTATCAGGTGCTGTACGATGAGTTTGATGTTTCGTGAATTTGACAATATTTGCAATGTGTGAGTCAACTAAACTGATCTCGTGACAGTGACAAATATCCTGTGTGAAGCAAACCGGGCGTTCGGCTGGTCACTCTTATTGCTGATAAATTACTCAATTGTAACACTGAATGAAATTAGACAATAATAAAAAAAAATAAAAAACAATACTACGATCAAAAAATGCTGGGTTAAAAACAACCCGAGTTGGGTTGAAAAAATGGACAAACTCAGCGGTTGGGTTATTTTAAACTCAGCGATTGGGGGGTTTTAACCCAACGGTTGGGTTATTTTAAACTCAGCAATTGGGGAGGGTTAACCCAGCGGTTGGGTTATTTTAAACTCAGCAATTGGGGAGGGTTAACCCAACGGTTGGGTTATTTTAAACTCAACAACTGGGGGGTTAACCCAGGGATTGGGTAATTTAAACTCAACGACTGGGGGGTTAACCCAGCGGTTGGGTTATTTTAAACTCAGCGATTGGGGGGTTTTAACCCAGTGGTTGGGTTATTTTAAACTCGGTGATTGGGTTGTTTTAACCCAACAGTTGGGTTATTTTAAACTCAGCGATTGGGTTATTTTAAACTCAGCGATTGGGTTGTTTTAACCCAATGGTTGGGTTATTTTAAACTCAGCGATTGGGGGGTTTTAACCCAGTGGTTGGGTTATTTTAAACTCGGTGATTGGGTTGTTTTAACCCAACGGTTGGGTTATTTTAAACTCAGCGATTGGGTTGTTTTAACCCAATGGTTGGGTTATTTTAAACTCAGCGATTGGGTTATTTTAAACTCATCGATTGGGTTATTTTAAACTCAGTGATTGGGTTATTTTAAACTCAGCGATTGGGTTGTTTTAACCCAACGGTTGGGTTATTTTAAACTCAGCGATTGGGGGGTTTTAACCCAGTGGTTGGGTTATTTTAAACTCGGTGATTAGGTTGTTTTAACCCAACAGTTGGGTTATTTTAAACTCAGCGATTGGGTTATTTTAAACTCAGCGATTGGGTTGTTTTAACCCAATGGTTGGGTTATTTTAAACTCAGCGATTGGGGGGTTTAAACCCAGTGGTTGGGTTATTTTAAACTCGGTGATTAGGTTATTTTAAACTCATCGATTGGGTTATTTTAAACTCTGTGATTGGGTTGTTTTAAACTCAGCAATTAGGGGGTTTTAACCCGACCGTTGGGTTATTTTAAATTGAGCGATCGGGTTGTTTTAACCCAACGGTTGGGTTATTTTAAACTCAATGGTTGGGTTATTTTTAAATTCAGTGATTGGGTTGTTTTATCCCAGTGATTGGGTTAAATGTTTGCCCAACCTGCTGGGTAGTTTTGTTTAACTCAACTATTGTTTAAAAATCTTTTCTCTTTGGCAGAATTTCACTCTAATTCCAAACCAAGAGTCTCTAAATCTACGTCTCCATAACTCCTCAAAAGAAAGGGAGGGGATTTACACCTGCGTTTGCACCTGGGAGCACAATGGGATAAAACACAACACCTCTGCATCTCAAGAGCTGACCATCGAAGGTACATATTCCTCGTCCGGTCCTAAATACTCAGTGCTAGAAGTTGGTTTCTAACACTCTCTTCCTCTTGTTCGTAGCCATGTCCAGCATTTCTCCTAGCTTTCAGCTTCCCGTCAATAACTCCATCGTGATCACTGCTGTGGGTGAGGAATGGGTTCAAATCTCTTACCGTCATGAATAACACTGTTAAAAAATCTGGTTAAAACAGTTATTCTTTAACATTAATACTTCTGACATATTTAAAAATGGTAACATTTTAAACAATTAAATGAGGTTTAATTTGTCAACATTAGTTAACATGAACTTACAGCAATAACAATAAACAACTGTATTTTTATTATTGATAATGATTTTTAAGTGTTGTATATATATATATATATATATATATATATATATATATATATATATATTTATATATATTGCTCACTGTTTATGTTATGTAACTAATTTTAATACATTATGGTAAATTGTTACCAAAAAGGTAAGCATTTCAACATGCAATTTTCTTAAAACAATTTTTTTAAACATGTTTTTCTCAAAATGTGAATATTATAAATGGTGTTTTAAATATGAAACCCACAGAGGGTAGCAGCGTTATTTTAATTTTAATTTTAGTTTTATTCTTATTAATTTACAATTTAGCTTTTATTTTTATATTTTTAGTTTTCATGTTAATTTTACTTTTTTTTTTTTTTTTTTTGTAATTCTGTTAATTTATTTTATTTTATTTGATTTTTAAAATATTGTTTTTTAGGTTTAATTAATTATTATTTCAGTTTTAGTTTTTCTTTATTTCCTGTTTCAACAGTTTTATTGCCAAATTTTATTTTAGTTTAAGTTTTAATATTTATATTTTATTTCAGCTTTATTTCAATTAACAGTTTTATTAACAAAAATAATAAATGTTTTTGATAGTTTTAGTTTGCGATAATAATCCTGGAGGGTATCTGACAAAATAATTGACCGGCAAAATATGAAAAATGGTCTCAAAACTTCATAAAAAAACAGGTTAACCAGTTTTTCTGACAACTCAAACGTGTGTTGCAGGTGAAGGAGTCAATGTTGGTGTTTTTTATGAACCAAAAGTTACAGAATGAACTCTGGACAGATTTAATGTCACATCTGAATGGTCTGATTGCTCTCGTTTCTCAGGAACAGAACTGATCCTCCAATGCAAAGTCTTCTTTGGACAAACTGTGTGTGATGACTGCTTTGTACTCTGGGAAAGAAATAAAGCCAAGCTGAAGGATGTGGACGGATATAAGGAGGAAAACAGGTGGACATCTCCTCCTATAAACTCCTCGCTGTAAACTACTTATAATGTTTTTTTGCACTAAAAACAAAGTGTTTTTAAAACGTTATCCCTATAAAACCATCATTTTCAGACATTATGATATCATTTGCTTGCGGTTTGTGATGCAGCTGCTGTCGGATTTATTGCTTCATTTTTCAACAAAAGTTTCCTTGCGAATCCTCCATTAGACCACTTATAAATAAAATGCTCTGAACAAACATATAATCCTCCAAGCAATCCGGTGTCATGAGAAATATTACATCGTGACGTCTAATTATCCGGCAGATGCAGATGTGACGTTATATATCCGGCAACACGTGATTTAAGTCCTGGCATCCTCTACACTTGACATCAGGGTTGGGGAGTAACGAAATACAAGTAACTTAGTGACGTGTTTAAAATACAAAATTTGAGTCGCTGTATTTCATTACAGGTACATTTTAAATGGGTGGTAATCAGATTACAGTTACATCTGAAAAGTGTTTTAGATTACCAAAGTGATTACTTTGAGTTTTAATGTCATTTAAACAGCGATTGGTGATTCTCTGACTCTGACCGTCTGAAAAAGTGGAGTTAAGATTCATCAACATTTTAATACTTTTAAGAGGATCATAAAAATGTTGTTATTTTTATTTAGTTCTGTCCTGAACAAGACAAAATGACTGAATTTATAAAAAAAATTGCCCAACTGTGAACTGAACTGTCCTGTCATGACCTGATGATCCACGACTGTTTTCATGTTTTGTGAGTCATTTTATAATTCACTCGTCACTGCAACTTTTTCTCACAATTTTTTTTTTCCCCTCACAATTGTGAGTTTGTGTTTCACAATTCTGACTTCTTTTTCTCAGAATTGCGAGATTTAAACTCACAATTGCAAGTTATAAAGTCAGAATTGGGAGATATAAACTTGCAATACTGACTTTTTTTCTTGCAATTGTGAATTTAGTTTGTGAGTTTATATCTCATAATTCTGACTTTTCTCAATATTGTGAGTTTATATCTCATAATTCTGACTTTTCTCAAAATTGTGAGTTTATATCTCATAATTCTGACTTTTCTCAATATTGTGAGTTTATATCTCATAATTCGGACTTTTCTCAATATTGTGAGTTTATATCTCATAATTCTGACTTTTCTCATTATTGCGAGTTTATATCTCATAATTCTGACTTTTCTCAATATTGTGAGTTTATATCTCATAATTCGGACTTTTCTCAATATTGTGAGTTTATATCTCATAATTCTGACTTTTCTCATTATTGCGAGTTTATATCTCATAATTCTGACTTTTCTCAATATTGCGAGTTTATATCTCATAATTCTGACTTTTCTCAATATTGCGAGTTTATATCTCATAATTCTGACTTTTCTCAATATTGCGAGTTTATATCTCATAATTCTGACTTTTCTCAATATTGCGAGTTTATATCTCATAATTCTGACTTTTCTCAATATTGCGAGTTTATATCTCATAATTCTGACTTTTCTCAATATTGCGAGTTTATATCTCATAATTCTGACTTTTTTCAATATTGTGAGTTTATATCTCATAATTCTGACTTTTCTCAATATTGCGAGTTTATATCTCATAATTCTGACTTTTCTCAATATTGCGAGTTTATATCTCATAATTCTGACTTTTTTCAATATTTTCAGTTTATATCTCATAATTTTGACTTTTCTCAATATTGTGAGTTTATCATAATTTTGACTTTTCTCAATATTGCGAGTTTATATCTCATAATTCTTACTTTATAACTCACAATTGCAACTTTATATCATGCAATTGTGAGATAAAAACTTATAATTACCTTTTTTGTGTTTGTTCCACACTTATTAGTATTCCAAAGTATTCTAAAGTATTTAGATTAAGTTACTAAACTTGAGTAATGTAACGAAATATGTTACAAATGACTTTTTAAAGCATGTATTTTGTAATCTGTAGTGAAATACATTTTAAAAGTAACCAGCCCTGGTGGACATGTATGACATCAATGCCCTGTTTTGTAAAAGAAACTCATATTTTGATTAGAAACCCCATGATGTTGATTTATAACAGACCATTTGAAAATGAATTTGATCTAAATGACAATTATAAAATATTATCATAATTTTGATCATTATATTAATATCAGTCATATTTAAAGACCAAGGAGAAGTTGCTGTCATTTAAAGCCCTGAATGTGCTCTTTACAGGACGTCGTGAGTTTAAACAGTGAGAACAGTCAGAGAAAATCACCAAAAATATAGAAAGTCTATTCCTGGATCCCGGGAGGATGTCAAAACAAAGTTTTGAAGCTCGATTAAATAAATGCTTTGTTTAATGAGGAGGACGTTTTAAGCTGTTTTAATGGTACAAAGACGTCAAAAGATCAAGGCAAATTTGATTTCTCATGTTCAGTTGAGCTACATTTTCAGAAACATAGTGGCTCAAAATAAAGTATGCATAAATAAGTATAAAATAAGCATATCTCTGATATGAGCAGCACATTTTCTGATGAAGAAATGGGAATTTAAATATGGGTGCTGTTTTTCTCCAGAATACGAGGTGGCATCATGCAGTCATTTTTGACCATTGCTGAAGTTTCTGAGCTGGACCTCCGTTCTGAGTATCGCTGCAGAGCTGAAGACTCGTGTAAAGTGATTTATTCATCAGTCAGTCTGAAGCGTAAAGGTGAGATCCTCTGACCCTCTCTATGATGAATATAGTTCATTATTTAACCCAATATTTGTGTGCTGTGTATATTGCTTTTTATATACATATACATATATATTTCAAAATATAAGTAAACATTTATTCAGCATAAGTCATAACAAAGTTTTATGTTTAGCATCAGTGTTTCCGGTGATTCTGGCATGGGTTTGCACGTTTCTTCTTGTCCTGGTGTTCAGCGGAATAGTGAAGTGGTTTTCATTGGATCTGCTTCTGTTTTTAAGGGAAATTTTCATCAAGCTCAACAGGAAAGAGGGTAAAGAATGATATTTTATAATATTTATTAGATTAAAGATTTATTACTCAGTATTTTTGTTTTGTTTTTCAGTAAAATAAGTGAGTTTATCTGCAAAAAAAGAAAGATTATTGCGACTTTACATCTCACAATTCTGACTTTATATCTCACAATTCTGACTTTATAACTCACAATTCTGACTTTATATCTCACAATTCTGACTTTATATCTCACAATTCTGACTTTATAACTCACAATTCTGACTTTTTATCTCACAATTCTGACTTTATATCTCACAATTCTGACTTTATATCTCACAATTCTGACTTTATAACTCACAATTCTGACTTTATATCTCACAATTCTGACTTTATAACTCACAATTCTGACTTTATATCTCACAATTCTGACTTTTTATCTCACAATTCTGACTTTTTATCTCACAATTCTGACTTTTTATCTCACAATTCTGACTTTATAACTCACAATTCTGACTTTATATCTCACAATTCTGACTTTTTATCTCACAATTCTGACTTTTTATCTCACAATTCTGACTTTATAACTCACAATTCTGACTTTATAACTCACAATTCTGACTTTATATCTCACAATTCTGACTTTATAACTCACAATTCTGACTTTATATCTCACAATTCTGACTTTATAACTCACAATTCTGACTTTATATTTCACTCGCTGTGAGAATGCTGACATTGCGTGATTCAAACAGTGAAAAGGTTCCCATGCGATACTGGAAAGACCTCTCAGCCAATCAGATTTGAGAACCAGAAAGAACTGTTTTGTGTGTGAGTGTGTGTGTGTGTGTGTGTGTGGGTATTCCCTACGTTATGGGGACCAAATGTCCCCACAGGTACAGTAATACTAGTAAATTTTGACATTGTGGGGACATTTTTTGCTCCCCATGAGGAAACAAGCTTATAAATCATACAGAATTATCTTTTTTTAAAATCTAAAATAGCAGAACATTTTCTGTGATGGGTAGGTTTAGGGGTAGGGGTAGTGTAGGGGGACACAATGTACAGTTTGTACAGTAGAAAAACCATTACGCCTATGGAATGTCCCCATAAACCATGAAAATACAACATGTGTGTGTGTGTGTGTGTGTATACTATAATGCAATGCAAAAATGCAAATTCTCTTTTTGACAGATGGGAAACTGTATGACGCTTATGTGATTTACCAGGGAAACTTGGAAGAGACGACAGACAAAACTGTAAGCGACTTTGTCTGTGGATCTCTTCAAACAGTGCTGGAGAGCTACTGTGGCTTTAAACTTTTTATTCACGGCAGAGATGACCTACCAGGTGAAGGTACGCTTCATATAAACATCTTTCAGTTATTCGTTGCGTGATGAACATTGTCATTCCGCCCAGCATTATGTGCCCGCTTTACTGTACACTGCAAAAAATATGATGTTCTTCCTCAGTGTTTCTGTCTTGTTTTCCAGTTTCTTAAATCAAGATACATTTACTGGAGAAGAGAAATGACTGAAGATATTAAGTCTTGATTTCTTAAAAATGCATCAAAATTAAGTACTTAGAACAAGAGAAAAATATCTTCTTAAATTAAGTTTATTTTTATGAGCCCAATGGCAGATTTTTGATCTTGTTTTTGCTATTGCTTATCAAGTAAATGTATCTTGATTTAAGAATGTTTACATATTTGTAAATGAAAAATACTTTTTTTGCTGTGTGCAAATAGTCCTTTCCTGTCTCCACCAGACTGCATGAACCTGATTGAATCTAAGATACAGCTTAGTCGGAGACTTATCTTCATTTTAACACCAGGAAACAGTACCGTTTCTTCTGCAGCTTATGATGTGGAATTGGGGCTCCATCAGGCTCTGGTACAAGGAGAAACGGATGCGATTCTCATCCAGCTGGGACAGATGCAAGACTACACACATCTGCCTCTCGGACTGCAACATCTCCTCCGTAAAAATTCTCCTTTACTGTGGAGAGACGGAGAATGCTCACCAAGCTCGAGGTTCTGGAAGAGAGTGCGATATAGGATGCCTGTGGTGTCATCCCATCGGAGGAGTAGTTCAAAAAATAGATCATTACAATGTCAGCGTTTAACGGTTTAATGCAAGACATTCGTTTCAGGTTCAGGCAGTGGATTCACTGACATTTTCTTAAAGAAGTTAAAAGAAATCTTGAGATAAATTCCAAGAAGAAGTTCGTAATTGTGCGACTCTTGGCATATGTTTTCTTATATTTCTGTTTTGTTTTTTAAAAGAAGAAAATGACAGGCTTTGGCATTATTGGCGAGTTCATATATTTGACTATTACTGAATTTTGAATTGATCAATCATTGTTTACATTATCGATCATTTGTGGCAATAGTAATATGTAAAGTTTGGGTCAGTATGATATTTTAATGTTTTGCATGTTGCATTTATTTGTTTAAAAATATTATAAATACTGTAAAAATAGTGAAATATTATTTCAATTTCAAATCAATGTTTTCTATGTGAATATATTCTTAATATATAATTTATATCCAGTGATCAAAGCTGAATTTTTAGCATCATTACTCCAGTCTTCAGTGTCACATGATCCTTCAGAAATCATTCTGATATGATGATTTGATGCTCAACAAACATTTTATTAGTATCAATGTTGAAAAAAGTTGTGCTGCTTCAGATTTTTATGGAAAAAGTGAAAATTTTTTTCCAGGATCCTTAATGAATAAAAAGTTAACAGCATCAATTTGAAATATAAATCTTTTATAAGATTATAAATGTCTTTACTGTCACTTACGTTTGATCCATTTAATGCTTTCTTGCTTAATAAAAGTATTTTTTTTTAAAAATAGTGTTGAGTTGTGATGCTTAATTATGACAATTAATTTGAAACAACCCAAGAAAATCATAAAAAATCTTACCTTTGGAGATTTAAAACTTTCGGAGGTTGGAGGTTTTCCTAACTTAAATAAATTATTTACGATGATTTTTAGAAAGGAAATGCAGCTGACAGAGGGTTCTTGCATATTATTAAGTATGTAGACTTGTTTTTAACGCTTCCATATTTTAACAAATACTTTTTTTTCTGTCTTTTTCGTTCCAACAATGTAGGAGCTGATGCGGAGCAGCCATGATGACATGAAAAAATACTATAGTAAATAGTATACTGTATTAGTATTTACAACATTTTGTTAATGAACGCGACAGCATACTGTAGTATTAACTATAGTGAACTGATAAACTGCAATAAATACTGTAGTTTTTACTACAGTTATCTGTTGTGTAGTTGTACAAAACTTAGAGATTTGTTTATAAATTACCACAGCAACAAATTAATTAATTTTTAATTATTACTATAGTATTTTTTCATATTTTAAAGCTCCTCAATCACTTCCAAAGCTCAAGGTTTTTTTTGCTTTTTTGTCTGCTAAAATTTCTCGTAAAGATATTTTTTGCAGTGTTTCGCCAGCAGAACAATTCAAAAACGCATTAAATGACGACAAATCACTGAAGAGATGTATGTCCATCCCTCACAGCCTCGCTTTCATTCGCATCAAAAATGCTGTGAGTAGCGTCAATAATTATTTACAATTGATTACTTTTTCTAAGAGCGTGTAAGTAATGCATGATCTAGGGTCAGATTTTCTTGTCCCACTATTATTTAAATGGATCGTTCACTTAAATTTTTGCCATCAAAAACTCACCCTCATGTTATTTTTGGAGTGAACTGTCCTGTGACGAGCAGGGCGGGCGCGAGCCGCGAGGAAACGGCGCGAGGCCGGTGACGCGAGTGATAATGAGCGCCAGCTGCGCGCTACACCGGTCTCGTATCTCTCACGGAGGAGCTCCGGAAGTATAAAAGAGGAGCGACGAGAGAGGATCAGGCCTGGATTTTATGTTGTGTTTTATAATGTTTGTGTGGGCGGCAGTCGCCGTGAGGAACTGCCGCCATTTTACTTTCGTTTTGTTGTTTGTTTGTTTATTTTGGATATCAAAAGTTATGTTTAACGTTCGCCGGTTCCCGCCTCTTTCTTCCCGAACTATTTATGAACTGTGTTACATGTCCCTTTAAGAAAAAGCACGAAGCGTCGCTTCCATAACGACCTCAGCTACTATGAACTCTAAATAAAACACATTTATACTCTTACAGGCAGTAATGTAAGTCATCGTGATTTAAAAAAATAAATAAATAAAAAAATAAAATTTTATATATATATATATATATATATATATATATATATATATATACATATATGTGCTGGTCATATAATTAGAATATCATCAAAAAGTTGATTTATTTCACTAATTCCATGCAAAAAGTGAAACTTGTATATTATATTCATTCATTACACACAGACTGATATATTTCAAATGTTTATTTCTTTTCATTTTGATGATTATAACCAACAGTATGAGATTATTATATACATGTATGAGATAAAATATGGGATTTTGTTATTTATTAAGTGCATCGTGCATGTTCTATACACTAATATCAGGAATGTTGTGAGGTAGACACTCTTTTCAACCACTCTTAAAGGGATAGTTCACCCAAAAATGAAAATTGTCATATTTAATCAGCTGGTCCTCATGTTGTTCCTTAGTATGACTTTCTTCCTATAGGACACATTTTTGAGGCCATAATGTTTTTCCCCATGTTAAGTTTTGTAACTTAAGCACCATAAAAATAGTCCATACAACTCTCGCTATAATTCAACTCATTGCGACATTGAACATAGAATGAATCTCGGACTAAATATTACTATTCTTCTAAAGCAGAATCAGTTGAATAGAAAGCATGCCAGTCGGTTTTCTCAATCATACTGTAATCTGATCATCCATGTAAAGACTTGCACTTGGTGACCATTGTGTGGCAGCTTGTTTTGGTGACTAGTATACTTCTGTGAAAAAAGCACACAGTACAACGTCAACCTTCAGCATGGATTTTAATTTTCCTTCTCTTCAGTGTGAAACCCAGTCAGAACTTACAATGATGATTATATGAAGCTGTGAAATTGTTAGTGCAATTACAAATCACAGTCCTAAGAGGTAACTATGATATTTCAAGCATCCAAGGAGCTAAAGTCAGTTTTAATAATCTTAAATATTTATTATTTAATATTGTTTTTTACTATGTGTTAAAGTAGCCTATTATTTTTTCATTACTTTTTTGTGGATTCGATGTAAAATTAAGCTATTTCTTTTTCTTTTTTCTATCGCTGGTCTAGAAGGATGTCATTCAGATTCACTGTTCTTAAACGTAAGAATACGAATACAAGTATTTTGCGAAAACTCAAATGTGCATGTTATTTATTTATTTTTTTTAAAAAAAACACTTTTGTTTGCAGAGATGCTGTGTTCATCTGAGGAGAAAATCCACCCAACGGATGTCAGCAAAATCCAGTTGGGAAATCTGATACAGTCAAATTTATTCCTAAACATTGAGAAGGTGAGACATATTGCATGTGCGTTTATTTTTTTAAAAAAGATCATTTAATTAAATATATTTGTATTTTAAAACAGCCATGATCAGGGCTGATTATATTGTCAATCAAAAATGGGCGGAAAAACGTGTCAGACTGCAACTCATACTGTGTGTGAGGAAAATCTCTCTTTTGTTGAATTCAGGGCAAGTTAACACGATAATGACCCTATGAATCACCCGTAGCTCAAGCCGGGGTTGCCAGGTCCACAGTTTTCCAAACATTATTTGCGTCCCATCCATTATTCACAAAAAGCTTTGTGCTTTGTTACTTCTGCTAAGAAACATAGTGTCATCTTTCAAATTCTGTTCATTTTATCACGAAATTGGCCTTTCGCAAACAGTTTGATTGACAGGCGATCTGACCAATCATAACCCCGAATCCGCCATTTTGTCCGTCAAAGCAGTCAGGCTTCCTTCTGATGTTCATTCATGTTTATTTGATGCTATAAATGAACTAGTATGAAGAGATGATCGGTTCACGAGGAGCTACAGCGATCTGTCACCACACATTAAACACACACTAGACGCTATTTATTGATTAAACTTCTTTAAAAAATTACAATATATTAAATATGAAACTGTTTCATACATTGTCAGTGTCTCTTTGCTCCACAATGTATTTTTCACTGCATGAGAACATGATGTGTGGCGTGAGAGCGCATGGGTTGTCGGACATAGCAACAGTAACTAAAGGGGGCGGATCTTTGCGAACGGTCAATTCAAACAATAAATGGTGTTTTGACTTTCTTAAATGTGACATGACAGATCGCAGTTCAAGCGCGAAAAAACATTTATGAACATCAGAAGGTGTGTGTTGCATCTGTCAGCTGCGAATGCAATTATTTACCTTCCTCATTGTCACACTCTGTTATTCCCGGACTCCATTTCCCAGAACTCTCTGCTCTTTATTAGTTTATCAGTTTCAGCTGTGTCTTGTTTAAACTATGTCATTTAAATCTGTCTAGTTATACTCCTCGAGGATTGGTATCAGGGGGGTATTCCAGAAAGTAAGATTAAGTTACCGTCACATATACCCTGAACTCTCGGTTGATTTACCTAAACCTTACTTACTCGAGGTATGTTGGTTCCAAAAACGCATCAGGGAGTAAGTTCAACTAACCCAGAGTATGTTCCCGGTTAACACACAAGACATTCTCAACCGAGCGACGAATCGATGATTCACCAAGAAAAAGCGCGCCATTCTACTTCCTTCTTCTCCTTTTGTTTAATGGCGATTTACATAACCTATTAGTGCACATCGCCACCTATGTGGTGGTTGTGTAATCATTTTTTCATTATTTTTATTGAATAAGCAATCTTCATTCACTGAAAATAAAATATTATATACTTTTTTTAATGCTAAATATTTAATAATATATTACATATGTATTTTATTATAGAAATTACAGTATAGAAAACATCCTGTTATAAAAAAGAAAAAAGCAGTTCTTATTTTGTATTTTAAATAAATACATGTATTATATATTATAATATGTATTATAACATAATAATAGTGCTATATATATATATATCGTATAATATAATTTTGTATATATATATATATATATATATATATATTTATATATATATTGTATAATATAATTTTGTGTATATATATATATATATATATATTGTATAATATAATTTTGTATATATATATATGTATATATATATATATATATATATATATATACAGCTCTGGAAAAAATTAAGAGACCACTGCAAAATTATCAGTTTCTCTGGGTTTACTATTTATAGTTTTTTATAAATAGTTTTTTATAAATATATTTTACTATTGTATGTGTTTGGGTAAAATTAAAATTTTTGTTTTATTCTATAAACTACTGACATTTTTCCCAAATTCCAAATAAAAATATTGTAATTTAGAGCATTTATTTGCCAAAAGCAACAACTGGTCAAAATAACAAAAAATATGAAGTGGTCTCTTAATTTTTTCCAGAGCTGTATATTTATTGTATAATATAATTTTGTGTATATATGTATGTATATATATATACATATATAACTAAATATAACTATATTTATAATCTAAATGCAACTATATAACTAATTTAGTAACATTAATATAACTATATTAATTAAATAACACATCTGAACACCTCTTAATCAAACTAACCCTGGAACATGAGCAGGATATGTTCAGAGAGTAAGTTGCTATGGTTACTAACATAACCTGAAAGTTACCTCGGTTTTTGGAACCGAAAGTTGAGGTAATTAGCTTACTTACTCTTAAACATACCTGGGTATGTCACATAACCTGCTTTCTGGAACACCCTGTAAGGACCCCCCGTCAGCCAAGCTATAATGCCTGTATGCCTTTTCAGTGCCCATGTGAAGTTCACTTAATTTTTTGGATTTAGCTTAAATTTTTACTTTAGCTGCTCATTCAATCTGACTCCAGTTTCAAATTATTATCACTTTTAATTCGTATTTCTAACTAGGAATTAATCATTGGTCATGCATTAATTTCAGTGTTTGATTATTCTATTTAACGCTTTACTCTTATTGTACTTGTTCATTCGGCTCTCAGAGTCGCACCGGCCGTTCACGTGTGCCCACGATCACAAATCCGTCAGTTCTGACTCTTAGCCAGAGGATGCAGAGTTTACTAATACCTTAAGCCGATTCGCCACATAAATATGCAGTTTGCATAGTGACGATACTGCAACGTGCTCAGGCAACGATCTTATATGATGTGCCGCCTGCTCCTTTCAGTACGTCTGATCCTGACGCAGCTTTGAGATACATCATAATCTGAAGACAATCATTTCAGAGTAAGTCAGAATAAAATCAAATGTAGCAATTTATTAATCAGGTAAAAATGTATCAATGCCAATTACTTAATTACACAATTATAAGCCAATTCAGAGATAATAAATACACAACATCAATTACTCAAAAGATTCCTCTAAGAGTACTTGAAGCTTATGCATGCACACAGAGGTGGACAATGAGCAGAACAAAAGGATTGTAAATATTTATCGCACCGACACCTGGTTTCAGGGGAGAGGAGAAGGTTTTCTTGAAGAGACACCACCCATACAGTAGAGTTTTCAATCTTTTCCATATAAAACTAGTGACTGCTGTGAAACTGAGACCATTTTACCAATCGCACTGATTTAAAATGATACTAAACATGGAATTGGAAAAACAATAGGGTAACACAATGTGCATAAGACTGACATGACACCTTCATAACACATGCCATGAGTATGAAGAAGGATTATATGAAATATGAACTATTTGAACTATGACTGATCTCAGAGTTAAACTGTGTCTGAAAAAATTTAACTTAATTATGTCGGATAACACTTAAGCAAAACATAGTCAAGTAAAAATGTCTGAATAATTTTTATTTTTGGTTTGACTGTATATATATATATATATATTTATATATATGTGTGTGTGTGTGTATTGTAACGGGGTTAAATACCTGAGAACCATGGTCATTAGCACTAACTAAGAAAACCATAAAACATTTTTATTACTTGAAATAAAACAATAAACATTAACTGAAATATCATAAAAGATAAAATGGTAAACTAAAACTAAATAGACTAAAAAAAAGCTCAAACTTAATAAAATATTTAGACATATTAAAACAAAAAAAAACTAATAAAAATGACAAAAACACAAAGAAATCACCAAAACTTTAAAATTAAAACAGAAAGTCTATATTCAAAAATATATCAACGATAATAAAATAACACTGCTGAATTATATATTTCTACACATTAAATTGTGTCTCTAAATTGTTTGTCTATTAAGCAAGCAAAAATATTATGATTTTATAATTTTAGTTTGGAGGACCAAATCAAGATTTTACTAAAAATAAATAAATAAATAAATAAAACTGTATTTAAAATTTCAAATTTTTACTGCGCTTCGCAGCAAAGTTGCAGCATGTTTTCACGGTACAACTCACTGAAGCCCTTTCACACTTAAATGTAGTTTTCAGTCGTTGTCCGTTTCCCAGCAGTGCTTCCGTCCCTGTGGCTGACATCACTGGTGCAGCAGTGCAGTTTTTCAGTGCAGCAGCAAATGCATTGTAGGCCGTCCTGCCCATACACACCCTCCCCCTCCCGTATGTCTGCCCTTCTCATTCACGCTCACTGTCTCTGATATGAGCATGGATGAGGCAGCGGTGGAGCCGACCCTCGTGCAAACGCTCGCAGTGAGCGCTGTTAAAGGTGGCCGATATCTGTGTCTGTCTCCCTCCTTCCAGCGCTGCTCGCTCGCCTCCTGGATTAAAGGGAACATCAAGAAGAAAGAGTGCTGCTTCTATGTGGAGGATGCCAGGTATGAGGAGCGTGTTTGGGCAGATCAGACGGAGTGAATGGCCTTGACTTGTAAAGCTTAACCAGTCTGGGGAATTAACCGTCTTGGACATAATCTACTACATGTCGTCTGATTGACAGTTTATACTTTTTTTTTTAAACAAGCTAACTTTCAGCTCGTGGTGCGTGTGTCTTTTTGAAATCTTAACTGATTTTTTATAAAGTACACTTATTTACTTGATTATCCATCATCATTTTTTTTTTTAGAAAAATCATGTATCAGATATGATCATCAGGCGTTTATTTGTTCATCATTGCATTACATTTTAAAACTACAGAGCTTTGATCATAAATATATATAATTTACAAACTTTTATGTTAGATGCAATAAACTAATTGTCATCTTACTAAGTCATTGTTGGAGATGTAGTGTGACAGCTTCTTATCATGTCTTTGTTATGCGGATGAATTTCAGCTTTATTTTCCAGTGAATTTAGATAAGTACGGAGCCCCGCACATGACATGCAGGAAAAAAATAGCAGGCTAAATCATGTATGTGATTTACTAATTAGTTCCCTTGATTTGTTAAATTGTGCCATTGTTAATCGGGGGAACAAATTATAAATCGGGGGAGCAAATTAGTTAATCGTGCGCACGATTTGTAAATCGGGGGAACAAATTAGTTAGTCGTGCATGCGATTTGTAAATCGGGGGAACAAATTAGTTAATCGTGCACACCATTTGTAAATAAGGGGAACCAATTAGTTAATCGTGCACACGATTTGTAAATAAGGGGAACCAATTAGTTAGTCGTGCACACGATTTCTAAACCAGGGGAACAAATTAGTTAGTCGTGCACACCATTTGTAAATAAGGGGAACCAATTAGTTAATCGTGCACGCGATTTGTAAATCGGGGAACAAATTAGTTAATCGTGGGCACGATTTGTAAATCAGGGGAACAAATTAGTTAATCGTGCGCACCATTTGTAAATAAGGGGAACCAATTAGTTAATCGTGCACGCGATTTGTAAATCGGGGAACAAATTAGTTAGTCGTGCACACGATTTGTAAATCAGGGTAACAAATTAGTTAATCGTGCGCACGATTTGTAAATCGGGGTAACAAATTAGTTAGTCGTCCGCACGATTTGTAAATCGGGGTAACAAATTAGTTAGTCGTGCACACGATTTGTAAATCGGGGTAACAAATTAGTTAGTCGTCCGCACGATTTGTAAATCAGGGTAACAAATTAGTTAATCGTGCAGACGATTTGTAAATCGGGGTAACAAATTAGTTAGTCGTCCGCACGATTTGTAAATCGGGGGAACAAATTAGTTAGTCGTGCACACGATTTGTAAATTGGGGTAACAAATTAGTTAGTCGTCCGCACGATTTGTAAATCGGGGTAACAAATTAGTTAGTCGTCCGCACGATTTGTAAATCGGGGGAACAAATTAGTTAGTCGTGCACACGATTTGTAAATCGGGGTAACAAATTAGTTAGTCGTCCGCACGATTTGTAAATCAGGGTAACAAATTAGTTAGTCGTCCGCACGATTTGTAAATCAGGGTAACAAATTAGTTAGTCGTGCACACGATTTGTAAATCGGGGTAACAAATTAGTTAGTCGTCCGCACGATTTGTAAATCGGGGTAACAAATTAGTTAGTCGTCCGCACGATTTGTAAATCGGGGTAACAAATTAGTTAGTCGTGCACACGATTTGTAAATCGGGGTAACAAATTAGTTAGTAGTCTGCACGATTTGTAAATCAGGGTAACAAATTAGTTAATCGTGCGCACGATTTGTAAATCAGGGTAACAAATTAGTTAATCGTGCGCACGATTTGTAAATCGGGGAACAAATTAGTTAATCGTGCACGCAATTTGTAAATCGGGGTAACAAATTAGTTAGTCGTGCACACCATTTGTAAATAAGGGGAACAAATTAGTTAATCGTGCGCACGATTTGTAAATCAGGGTAACAAATTAGTTAGTCGTGCGCACGATTTGTAAATCAGGGTAACAAATTAGTTGGTCGTGCGCACGATTTGTAAATCAGGGTAACAAATTAGTTGGTCGTGCGCACGATTTGTAAATCAGGGTAACAAATTAGTTAATCGTGCATGCGATTTGTAAATCGGGGGAACAAATTAGTTAGTCGTGCATGCGATTTGTAAATCGGGGGAACAAATTAGTTAGTCGTGCACACCATTTGTAAATAAGGGGAACAAATTAGTTAATCGTGCACGCAATTTGTAAATCAGGGGAACAAATTAGTTAATCGTGCATGCGATTTGTAAATCGGGGGAACAAATTAGTTAGTCGTGCACACCATTTGTAAATAAGGGGAACAAATTAGTTAGTCGTCCGCACGATTTGTAAATCAGGGTAACAAATTAGTTAGTCGTCCGCACGATTTGTAAATCGGGGTAACAAATTAGTTAGTCAAGCACACGATTTGTAAATCGGGGTAACAAATTAGTTAATCGTGCGCACGATTTGTAAATCGGGGTAACAAATTAGTTAGTCGTCCGCACGATTTGTAAATCGGGGTAACAAATTAGTTAGTCGTCCGCACGATTTGTAAATCAGGGTAAGAAATTAGTTAATCGTGCGCACGATTTGTAAATCGGGGTAACAAATTAGTTAGTCGTCCGCACGATTTGTAAATCAGGGTAAGAAATTAGTTAATCGTGCGCACGATTTGTAAATCAGGGTAACAAATTAGTTAGTCGTCCGCACGATTTGTAAATCGGGGTAACAAATTAGTTAGTCAAGCACACGATTTGTAAATCGGGGGAACAAATTAGTTAATCGTGCGCACGATTTGTAAATCGGGGTAACAAATTAGTTAGTCGTCCGCACTATTTGTAAATCGGGGTAACAAATTAGTTAGTCGTCCGCACGATTTGTAAATCAGGGTAAGAAATTAGTTAATCGTGCGCACGATTTGTAAATCGGGGTAACAAATTAGTTAGTCGTCCGCACGATTTGTAAATCAGGGTAACAAATTAGTTAATCGTGCACGCAATTTGTAAATCGGGGTAACAAATTAGTTAGTCGTGCGCACGATTTGTAAATCGGGGAACAAATTAGTTAATCGTGCACGCAATTTGTAAATCAGGGTAAGAAATTAGTTAATCGTGCGCACGATTTGTAAATCGGGGTAACAAATTAGTTAGTCGTCCGCACGATTTGTAAATCAGGGTAACAAATTAGTTAATCGTGCACGCAATTTGTAAATCGGGGTAACAAATTAGTTAATCGTGCGCACGATTTGTAAATCGGGGAACAAATTAGTTAATCGTGCACGCAATTTGTAAATCGGGGTAACAAATTAGTTAGTCGTGCACACCATTTGTAAATAAGGGGAACAAATTAGTTAATCGTGCGCACGATTTGTAAATCGGGGGAACCAATTAGTTAATCGTGCACACCATTTGTAAATAAGGGGAACAAATTAGTTAGTCGTGCGCACGATTTGTAAATCAGGGGAACAAATTAGTTTGTCATGCACACGATTTGTAAATCGGGGGAACAAATTAGTTAATCGTGCGCACGATTTGTAAATCAGGGTAACAAATTAGTTAATCGTGCACGCAATTTGTAAATCGGGGTAACAAATTAGTTAGTCGTGCACACCATTTGTAAATAAGGGGAACAAATTAGTTAGTCGTGCGCACGATTTGTAAATCAGGGGAACAAATTAGTTTGTCATGCACACGATTTGTAAATCGGGGGAACAAATTAGTTAATCGTGCATGCGATTTGTAAATCGGGGGAACAAATTAGTTAGTCATGCACACCATTTGTAAATCGGGGGAACAAATTATAAACGTGTGAATGATTTGTAAATCGACGGAACAAAATAGTAAATTGTAATTGTAAATTTTTTTCTTGAGTGTCATGTGCGGGGCTCCGTAAATAAGAGATGTTCCTTTGACAATGTTTGCTAGTGCTATAATGACATCAAGCTTTGGCTGTATAATTTCTTTTAATTAAATGAGAGTAAAACCGAGGTTCTGATAGGCCCTTCCACGTCACCTCTATCTACTCTGGCCCTGGTCATTTAGGTCCTTTATCCTTAAATCTAGAAGATCATGTAAAGATCTTTGGGTAATTATGGACTAAAGCAGATCACTGCTGATGTTAAGAATAGCTTCTTTCAATTTGAGATCAATCGATAAAATTAAGTGTTTTCTTACCAGAAGAGATCTGGAAATTGTGGTCCACGCTTTTTCTGTAATAGGTCCTAAACTTTGGAATAGTTTTTTTCTGCTTGTTGTTTATAAATCAAGTTGATTGATCGATTGAACTGATACTTATATGCATTTCATGTAAGTATCTGCTATTCAGCATTTGCACCAAATTGTGTATTTTTGCTCAGTTTAAGCTTCTGAATAAACTTTTGGTGTTTTTTCTCCTAAAGTACAAGATCCATATTCTCAGTTTATTATAATATATGAGCCATAAAAGCCTGATGCATCAAATGATACTCAACATAAAACATTTTTTTTTTTATTTTGTCTAAAGGTTCAGGGTTAAATTTATTGTTATATTTACAATAGATTTTTTATATATTAATATAATTATAATATAAATATAATTATATACACGCTTTTATATGAAAAACAACACTGTTTGACTTTCTGATACAGATGTTTTACAGAATATCTGCTTGCATGCAATAAAAGTGGAATGTTGAATAAAAATTATTTTAACTTGTCCATTGTATATGTATATATATATATATATATATATATATATATATATATATATATATATATATAGCTATTCTCTTAAAAGTCATTGTGTATACAACATGAATTATATTTAATGATATGTCAGTCATATGCAACTTGACAAGCGGTAAACTAAAGACCATGTGTATGCACTCCTTTTCGCTTCTGTGTGTGGTTCAGCAACATTCGGACAATATGTGTGGTGTGCGTGTTGTTGGGCTGTAACTCATGTGTGGATAACATGGATTACTGTTGACAGGGAGGGGATTTGTAAGTGTGGTTACCCAAAGATCCAGCACTGCGATGAGGCCATCAAACCGGAGGACTATGTTGGGGAGCAGTGGGACAAACACAGGCACGTCAGAGAGATTCCCACCGATGCTTTTGGAGATATCAGCTTTGGGGGGCTTGGACAGAAAACCGGGAAGGTAAAATAACGACTCGATTCACACGGGCGTCCTTTCTATTATACGCTCTTCAAAATAAGTGTTCCAGAAGTATGTTTTTGCAGCATTTTTGGTTCCCCAAAGAACCTTGCAGTAATCAGTTCTTAAAATAACCTTTTTTGTCTTAGTGTGAATAACATTTAATAATCTAAAGAACCTTTTATCAAAAGAGTATTATTTTCGTTTTCTAGTTAAAATATGTAAAATGCCTCTTTCACAGGATGTAACATCAGTCTCTGGTGTCTCCAGAATGTGAAGTTTCAGCTCAAAATCCTCCACAGATCATTTATTATCGCTTGTCAAATTTGCCTCTATTTGGGTGTGAGCAAAAACACGCCGTTTTTGTGTGTGTCCCTTTAAATGCAAATGAGCTGCTGCTCCCCGCCCCATTTCCAGAAAAAGGCAGAGCTTTAACAGAACTGATGGAGAGACTCAGGAAGAAGTTCCAACTTTTAGACGTTTCTGAACGGTTAGTGGATAAATTGATGTAGTTGCTGTGGAGTTGATCAACTCATCACTAGCATGTGTCGTCACGTTCATCTTTTGCACAAACCTGAACGGACGCCCACTATACATTTACATACAATACAAAAACGCGAATTTGTGAAGACGGTGTTGTCATACACATGCATGTTACGTGTTTATGCTGCACCCGAAATTGCATACAGTAGGTACAACATTTGGTTTGAAACTTACTATGCAACTGTTTACTTCTATATAGTATGAATGAAAATCAGACGTACTGCATCCACCATGTTGTCATCGTCATGTTAACTGGTTTTATTCAAGTCAAATATATTACTTTTTATTGACGAACCCAGCTAAATACGTTTTATTTTATTTTTTTACCTGGTTAAATCAAGTAAGAAAGCACAAATTGAATGGAGAAAAATTTCCAAAACTGTTTTGTCAGGATTGATTTCATATCAGAAATAACATCTAACAACAATAAGATCAATTGTTTTCAAAGATCAACTATATTTCACAATAATTTCCCAGGAAATGCATGAATTTCACTTTGAAAAAATGCAAATGCAAATAAAAACACATTATTCTTGCTGTTCCTCCATCACAGTTAGAAAGTTAAATACATTCACCTCATGTTATATATGTGTGTATTTAGTATGTTCGGGTGTCGTCGGACACGTCCTGTGAGAGTCTGTACCAGCTGATGACAGAACAGTGGAACCTGCGTTCACCGAACCTGCTGATTTCAGTGACTGGCGGAGCCAAAAACTTCTACATTAAGAATCACCTGAAGGACAAGTTTCGTCGGGGCCTCATTAAAGTCGCACAGACCACAGGTATAATCAGGGCTGGGCTGGTTACTTTTAAAATGTATTTCACTACAGATTACAAAATGCATGCTTTAAAAAGTAATTTGTAACGTATTTCGTTACATTACTCAAGTTTAGTAACTTAATCTAAATACTTTAGAATACTTTGGAATACTAATAAGTGTGGAACAAACACAAAAAAGGTAATTGCAAGTTTTTATCTCACAATTGTGTGATATAAAGTTGCAATTGTGAGTTATAAAGTCATAATTATGAGATATAAACTCACAATATTGAGAAAAGTCATAATTATGAGATATAAACTCACAATATTGAGAAAAGTCATAATTATGAGATATAAACTCACAATATTGAGAAAAGTCATAATTATGAGATATAAACTCACAATATTGAGAAAAGTCATAATTATGAGATATAAACTCGCAATATTGAGAAAAGTCAGAATTATGAGATATAAACTCACAATATTGAGAAAAGTCATAATTATGAGATATAAACTCGCAATATTGAGAAAAGTCATAATTATGAGATATAAACTCACAATATTGAGAAAAGTCAGAATTATGAGATATAAACTCACAATATTGAGAAAAGTCAGAATTATGAGATATAAACTCAAAATATTGAGAAAAGTCAGAATTATGAGATATAAACTCGCAATATTGAGAAAAGTCAGAATTGTGAGATATAAACTCGCAATATTGAGAAAAGTCAGAATTATGAGATATAAACTCGCAATATTGAGAAAAGTCAGAATTATGAGATATAAACGCTAAATATTGAGAAAAGTCAGAATTATGAGATATAAACTGACAATATTGAGAAAAGTCAGAATTATGAGATATAAACTCGCAATATTGAGAAAAGTCAGAATTATGAGATATAAACTCACATACTAAATTCACAATTGAAAGAAAAAAAGTCAGTATTACAAGTTTATATCTGCAAATTCTGACTTTATAACTTGTAAT
This sequence comes from Zacco platypus, assembly GCA_038088235.1. NCBI lineage: Eukaryota > Metazoa > Chordata > Actinopteri > Cypriniformes > Xenocyprididae > Zacco > Zacco platypus. The sequence goes on along the minus strand of CM076081.1, from coordinate 35,924,328 downwards.
TGTGAGTTTAAATCTCTCAATTCTGAGAAAAAGAAGTCAGAATTGTGAAATACAAACTCACAATTGTGAGGGAAAAAACAAATTGTGAGAAAAAGTTGCAGTGACGAGTGAATTATAAAATGACTCACAAAACATGAAAACAGTCGTGGATCATCAGGTCATGACAGGACAGTTCAGTTCACAGTTGTGCAATTTTTTTAGAAATTCAGTCATTTTGTCTTGTTCAGGACAGAACTAAATAAAAATAACAACATTTTTATGATCCTCTTAAAAGTATTAAAATGTTGATGAAACTTAACTCTGCTTTTTCAGACGGTCAGAGTCAGAGAATCACCAATCGCTGTTTAAATGACATTAAAACTCAAAGTAATCACTTTGGTAATCTAAAACACTTTTCAGATGTAACTGTAATCTGATTACCACCCATTTAAAATGTAACTGTAATAAAATACAGTGACTCAAATTTTGTATTTTAAATACGTAACTAAGTTACTTGTATTTCAGTATTTTTGAGAAGGGCCTGTTCACACATGACCAGTATGTGTTAAAGGGGCTTATGATGCCGTAAATGCTAAAAATGTAGGTAGCTTACATGTGTCACAAACCGGTCCAGCACAAGCGGCAGGATCAGGTTTTTGATGGTTTGTGTTTTGAGACAACTACATTTCTAATGCTGTATGTGTGGCAGGTGCGTGGATCCTGACAGGAGGCACACACGCAGGTGTGATGAAGCACGTGGGCATGGCCGTGCGAGATTACACGCTCAGCAGCGGTTCGATGGAAGGTCAGATCGTCGTCATCGGTGTGGCGCCCTGGGGAGTCATTCACAACAGTCACACACTGATCCATCCTGAGGTGAGACATTTCCCTTTACCTGAACTCATACAGCATGAACAACACAAGATTAGATCACGGATTCCCAAACCTTTTTGTCAGCCAAAGCCCTTTGAGCTGTAATTTAACAACACATTTGCATGTTCACAGTTCGCTGATGATGGTTAATGGTCGTGTGATATTCAGGTAAACAAATAAAATATTTACTTTTTTTTTTTTTGGTAATTGTTTTATTGTGAGTGCTTTTATTTTATTTTCATAATTTAAGAAATGATCAGCTTTTCCTCAACTATAGGACTATAACGATAGCAATGAAGATGTTGTTTTAAAATCATTCTAATCATTCTAGAGAAACTATATCGTTGGAATCACTTTCCGAATGAGTTTTTCCAGCTGGTGAACGATAAAAACATCGAGAGCCAATCAGAAGCTATCCTGCTTTAAAGAGCTCGAGAATTTGAGGGGTCGGTTCACTTAGAAATGAAATTCTGTCATGTCAAGTCACCCTCGTGTCGTTCTACACCCGTAAGACCTTCGTTCATCTTCAGAACACAAATGAAGATGTTTTTGATGAAATCTGAGAGATTTCAAGCCCCAAAAAGGTAGTAAATACATAATTAAAGTAATCCATGTGACCCAAATAGTTTAAACTCAATTTTATGAAACGATGTGAGTACTTTTTTTGCTCAAAAAAAAAAAAGTTTACCACTTTATTTACAAAATATTAATCTCCAAGGTGCATTGGAGATCAATGTTTTGTAAATAAAGTGGTAAACTGTGGGAATTTTGCTCACATCGCTCGTACATAGTTGACTCAATCTGAAATGGCTTGATATGAGTCAGAAATCAATCAAATTGACCAACTCTAGTGCCATTTTTGACGTGTGTTTTAACGCTATCATACGCACAAAACAAATCTAATCTAATGATGAACGTCAAATTTCTGCAACTAAAAATATTCGTCAAAAATGAACTTGCTGGTGGCATGTAAACCACAAAAGGTAAACGTGTCGGCAGTTTGAATGACAATTTTGATGCCTCATTTTTAATTCTGTAAAACAGGTTTCATCACTTCTGTTCCAGGTCTTTGGTATGTGCTTTGTTAAATATTTAAAGCTGTTTCACTTAAGATACCTGCAAAGGATCGAGCAAAGATGAGAATAACCAATGTCGATGACGTATACAGATTGATTAACAAAATGAGGTGACTAATCTGGGCACAGGAGAAAACTAATTAAATAATTAGACGGACTGGTTAAAACTAGGTCACAGAACTGAACCAAAAACACAATGAAGGACCGGAGACAGACCAGACATATAACAATTCGCCCCCCCCCTCCTGGGAAGGCGCGTCCTCGCACCGTAAAAGAGTCCATATTGAGGAGGGAGGAAGGGGGTTCTGGAGGAGAAAAAGAAACAAAACAGTCTAGGAAGAAAATAACTCTCCAGGTGGTAATGTAGAGAGGGAGGAGTCAGAGGGAAGCCAGGAGCAGGAGGAGCCAGATGGTAAACCAGAGGCTAACCAGGACGAGGCCCCAGGGCGAAGGTGGGAGAAGCGATGGTGGAGTCGACTTGCTGGCAGACAACACCCTGGTGATGACCAATGGAAATGCAGCCAATGATGGAGACCCAGATGGAGCCCATAAGCCAACGCGCAGCCGATGGTCCTGGAGACCGAGGTGGAGCCACGGCGACGAGCGTCCGAGGTGGATCCGGGAATCCTGAGGGCAGAGGCTGAGCCGGACCGAGGACGGAGGCTGAGCCAGGAGGAAGGTGTGACCAAACAGAGGCGTAGGTGTAGGCAGGTCGACGACTGACCAAGGTGGAGCCAGGGAGACGAGGGAGCCCAGAGAAGCCATATGGCCGATGGTTTCCGGTGGAGCCGAGGGAGGAGCCAAGGTGGAACCCGAAGTGTCGACTGGCCTAGGTGGACGGAGGCGGAGACAAGGGATCCTCTGTGCGAGATGAAGCTGGTGGCCTGAAGACACTTGGCATATCCAAATAGATGATGGTCAGTAGCGATGGTGGAGCTGAGGAACTGGCTGAATGAGGAGGTGGGAGAAGGAGGCTGGGACACAGGAGATACAGAGCTCTCAGGAGAATCAAGGGGCGTAACCTCTCCAAAAAAGTCCATTAAATCAGCCTAAAAAATATTTTTTAGCTCCTCAGTAAAACTACCAGGGACTGCAATTATCTCAACCACCCATACTCGAGCGACGTACGATGTTGCCGGCTCGCACACCTGGTCAGAACTTTGCTGTGAAGTGGGCGATGGTACCATCTGACCTTGTCCTTGGTCTTGGCTCGTCCATCATGGCTGCACGCTCTGCGGTGGGCACTTGAAAAATATCCGTCGGTTCACTCCCTGGACTCTGGCGGCGCTGGAGTCAGAACGGGACTGATGAGTTCATCCTTGACGGGGCAGACAGTGAATTGTGACTCACTCACCGAACTCTGCGAATGATCCCTGAGGACTCACACCTGGCATGCGAGTCGTTGTGCACTCATTCAGCAGTGGTAAAGCAGTAGCACAGCTGGCGAGGCCGTGCTGGGTATTTAGTTTTTGTCACAGAACATGCCATGAGTGACTAAACAGGGCACAGGTGAAAACTAATTAAATAATTAGACCGACAGGGGAAATCTAGGTCGCAGGACTGAACCAAGAGCACAATGAAGCACAGGAGACAAACCAAACATGTGACAGGTCTTGTCGTCTTTCTGTTTTAGGGCTGTTTCCCTGCGTACTACTCTCTGGATGAGCAGGGCCAGGGGCGTCTCTCCTGTCTCGACATCAATCATACTCACTTCCTGCTTGTGGACGATGGCACACATGGACATTATGGAGTCGAAATAGAGCTGCGGGCCCGGCTGGAGAGACTAATCTCTCAACAATCACTTGGAAATAGAGGTGCAGCTTCATAAGATTACACATAATTTAATATAATTTGTTTTTTTAATCACAGTAGCAATTATATAGTAATTATATGACACGCCATAGATCAACTATAGATTTGCAGTGTAATGATTAATGATTGTACAGTACAGTAGTACAATAACCATCTGTATAAGTTTGGAGTAGGTATGATTCATTTAATGTTTTTGAAAGAAGTCTCTCATCAAGACTGTATCAAAAATACAGTAAAAATTCTGAAATATTATTACAATTTCAAATAGCTGTTTTCTTTGTGAATATATAGTAAAATGTAATTTATATCCTGTGATCAAAGTTGAATTTTCAGCATCAGTGTCACATGATCCTTCAGAAATCATGATGATTTGCTGCTCAAGAAACATTTATGCTTATTATCAGTGTTGAAACTGTCTCCATCAGAGAGTGGCGTGAAGATACCGGTGGTCTGTGTGGTTTTGGATGGTGGTCCAGGAACTCTAAACGTGAGATTTTAAAGTCATCAGTTTTGTAGATCATCAATGTTCTTTCATTAATCCAAATTCGCATATTTATTCACAGACAATCTACAATTCAATGCTGAACAGCACGCCGTGTGTCGTGCTGGAGGGATCTGGACGACTGGCGGACGTCATTGCTCAGGTGGCGGCCCTCCCGGTGTCAAAGGTCACTCTGGTCCTTATCAGCCAGCTCTTGAAGAGGTTTTTTGTACAAGAGTACAAAAGCTTTACTGAGGTGCAGGTCATTGAGTGGACCAAGAAGGTAATGGACAAAAGCATACACATGTTGCACAGTATGGAAGTTTGTTGAAAATATCTCAACTGATTGGTTCCAATCAGGTCCAAAACCTAGGACTAGTTCGCAAAAGCAGGTTTTTCAAAAAATCTAAAATACCCCAAAATCTTGCGGATTCTCCAAGGATTCTAACAATATTAGACACTTGAGCCTAGGGTCTAGTGGTTTAGGAGTTATGAGACATACTTTTGACCGCTGTAGCACCCCCGTCAGGCCGATTGGGGTGAACCTTGGTGACGTTGTAGACGGTGTGAGTACTACCAGCACTCAAAGTTTCAAGTCTCTACGACTTATGGTTTGGTCTGCCCGATCACTTTTAGAATTGATCCTTCGCCGGCAGTTTGATTGACAGGCGATCTAACCAATCATAACCCCGAATCCGCCATTTTGTCTGACAAAGTTCACTGCACTGGATTGATTCCGATTAGGTCCAAAACCTAGGACTAGTTCGCAAAAGTAGGTTTTTCAAAAAATCTAAAATACCCAAAAATCTTGCGGATTCTCCAAGGATTCTAACAATATTAAGACACTTGATCCTAGGTCTAGTGGTTTAGGAGTTATGAGACATACTTTTGACCGCTGTAGCACCCCCGTCAGGCCGATTGGGGTGAACTTTGGTGACGTTGTAGACGGTGTGAGTACTACCAGCACTCAAAGTTTCAAGTCTCTACGACTTATGGTTTGGTCTGCCTGATCACTTTTAGAATTGAGCCTTCGCCGGCAGTTTGATTGACAGGCGATCTAACCAATCATAACCCCGAATCCACCATTTTGTCCGTCAAAGCAGTCAGGGGAGTTAGTAGATTAACGTCGGTGAACTTGAACTTGAAAAATAGTGTGTATTCACGTCTTGAAACAACATTCCTTCTGATGTTCATTCATGTTTATTTGATAAACATGAATGAACCTCGTGAGAACATGATGTGTGGCATGAGAGCACATGACTTCTCATATATACATATATATAGTTTATGAAATATAAGTGATCTACAAGATGTATTTATTTTGGTCTTGTAGATTCAGGACATTATCCGGATGCCTCATTTGCTGACTGTGTTTCGTATTGACGAGGACAAAAACTATGATGTTGACGTCGCCATTCTACAGGCTCTGCTGAAAGGTAGGATCGCTTTTCAGACGGCACGTGCTCACATCCCTGCATTTCTTAATCTGGAAACTGAAGACTTAAATTCACATTTCCAGGCAGAGGGTAATTGGATCATGCTGGAAATGGTTGGATAACTAATGGCACCTACATTGTAATGAGTGGATCTATAGCTGTAATATTGACTGTGATCGAGAGCCCGTCGACATTATTCTTTACATTTTCTCAAGTGACTTAAGAGTTGTTTACTGCTTTGGCCTGATGGTTTCTTGAAAGAAAGGGGTTTGTATTGTTCAGCTCAGACTCACTTGAGCACATTTATCCTCCCTTGAGAGTCTCTGATCGCAGAAGCTATTAGCTTTTATGTTACGGTATATTGATGGATGATGCATATCATAAATGCTGAAGAAGTTTTTTTGCGTAGCTCTATTTAATATGGAATAATATATGTGCTCACAATCTCGCTTATGATTCTCGTTTTTTCTCCATGCTGTAAAAGTGAAGGTGATCAGGGGTTGTTAAGCTGTTTTATAACCGTCCACCCTGTGCGAAATTAGAGGATACCGCATATAAACTAGTTATTTTTGTATGAAAGCCACATAAAAAGGATCTTTTGATTCAAGTAAAGCCTCATTTCTTTCTTTTAGATGAGTATGACTCAAGAAAATCCCTAAAGTTAAATGATCGTCCTGCAGCAGTGTTATTTTAGTGTTGTTTATATACCACTGCTATTATAGTATCTTTTAATTAGCTTTTATTTTAGTTTTAGTTAATTTTGTTATGTGCATTTGTCATGTTTATAATGTTATATTTCTAATATAAGGCAACATTTCTAATTTTTAATTTATTTAGTGTTTTTTGTTTTGTTTTATTTTATTTTATTTTAGTTACCGAAAACATTTTTACTGTTTTGTTCGTTTTAGTTATAAAACAATAACAGCACTGCACATGAGGCAAACATTTTATTTTATTTTATTTTATTTATTTATGTTTTATTTTATTTTTCATTTATTTTCGTGTAGTTACCGAAAACATTTTTAAGTACATTTAAAAAAAACATTTTTTGTTTTAGTTAACAATAGCAGCACGGCACATCAGGCAAACATTTTATTTTATTTTATTTTACTTTACTTATATTTATTAATATTTATTAATATTTATAATATTTGTAATATAAGGCAACCTTTCTCATTTTATTTTATTTTACTAATATTTATTAATATTTATAATATTTGTAATATAAGTCAACATTTCTTATTTTATTTTATTTTATTTTACTAATATTTATTAATATTTATAATATTTGTAATATGAGGCAACATTTCTTATTTTATTTTATTTATTTATGTTTTATTTTATTTTTCATTTATTTTAGTGTAGTTACCGAAAACATTTTTAAATATTTTTTTGTTTTAGTTAACAATAGCAGCACGGCACATCAGGCAAACATTTTATTTTATTTTATTTTTTTATTATTTTATTTTATTTTATTTTATTTATTTTTTTTTTATTTTTTTTATTTTATTATTATTTTTTTTTTTATTATTTTTTTTTTTTATTTTTTTTTTTTTTATTTTATTATATTTTATTTTATTTTACTAATATTTATTAATATTTATAATATTTGTAATATAAGGCAACCTTTCGTATTTTATTTTATTTTATTTATTTTTTGTTTTGTCTTATTTTCATTTATTTTAGTGTAGTTTAGTTACCGAAAACATTTTTAAATATTTTTTTTTGTCTACAATTTTTTCATTTTTTTAATTTTAAATTTTAATTTTTTAAATATAATTTAAATATTATGTTGCACATAAGGCAGCATTTCTTCCTTTTAATCAAGGCTACATTTCTTTATTCTATTTTAGTTTAGTTTGGTTTGGTTTAGTTTGGTTTAGTTTAGTATAGCTTATAAAACTAAAGACTTGAGATGTTTCTTAGAATTGGCGGGTCAGGGACATGAGGACATTTTCCCCCTCGTCGTTCAGGAGGAGAGACACAAAAGACAAACTGAATTGTCAAATCTCAGCCGGATAAAGATGTGGTATTCCTCCTCAGCCTCCAGGAGTGATGAACATGCCGGCCGACAGTCCTGGGAGAGACAGCTGGAGCTCGCGGTGGCCTGGAACCGGGTCGACATCGCAGAGAGCGAGATCTTCACCGAGGAGAGCCAGTGGACGGTGGGCAAAAATCATGCTATGAGAATTACAGAGACATTCCAAAAAATATAAATCAATTTGTTGATATCTTTCCCGTCTCAGTCCTGTGATCTGCATCCGGCCATGTTTTCTGCGCTGGTGGGCGACAAACCTGAGTTTGTGCGACTGTTGCTGGAGAATGGAGTGTGTGTGCGGAAGTTTCTGGAACACGAGGACACGCTCTGTAAGCTCTACGCCCACCTGCCCACCTGCTTCTTTCTGCGCAAGCTCGCAAAACGGGTCCAGGGTGGCAAAATCCGCAGGGGTCAAGCGCCGACCTCTGGAAGCGGAAAGATTTGCTTGAGTCACGTGTCTGAAGAAGTGCGCCACCTGCTGGGAAGTTTTACTCAACCGTTATACGTCGCTTCACGCTACAAGACAACCAAAGACGATGTCCGTTTAACGGCAAGTTTGACGACAAAAAACACCTCAGCGAGAGGAAAAATCCCATGATTTATAAATACTAATAAATTTAAATGTTGTTTTTTTTCCCCACAATAAAGTGCAGAATTATTTATATAATATTATAGTATTTATTAATATTTTAATATATTTAAAAAAAAAATTTAAATGTGATTTTGTCATTTTGATCTTTTTTTTTTAAAATATTTATATTTAAATGGTAAACTTATATTTGTATTTATATTTACATTTTAATATTACATTTTTTTATATTTTAATATATAAAAAAATAATATATAATTTTAATTTTAATTTTTATATAATTATATTTTTATATAATTTTAATTTTTTTTATATTTAATTTTTTTTTTAAATATTTATATTTAAATGGTAAATTTATATTTATATTTGTATTTATATTTACATTTATATTTGCGCTTTAATTTATATTTATTCAGTTTTAGTTTTCGTAGTTTTAGTACTGATACTTAATTTATTTCGATTATTTGCCAAGGCAACATTTCTCATTTCTGTTGTGTTTTTTGTACATTTTTCATTTTTCAGTATTTTTCAGTATTTATATTTTATTTTATTTTAGCTTTATTTCAATTAACAAAAACAATTTTTAATCGTATTAGTCAACAGCAACAACACTGAAAACATCTGTCATTTAAAAAAAATATATATTTATTTATTTTTAATTCAATTTAAGCAATTGTAATAATTAATTTTGAACTTATTTTACTTCAGTTAGTTGCCAAGGAAACATTTGCAAACTTTTTTAATATTTTTAATAGTCAACACAAAGAATGTTTTTCTGCGTCAATGCTAAAAATATCTTCTTCTTTTTTTACTTGTTTTTCACTGGTTTGTAGTTTTAAGGATGTTATTTTTACTGTAAAACAAGAAAAATATTGATGTTGAATTGGTAATGATAAGAAATGTTTTGAAATATTGTCACAATGCAAAAAACCTCAAAGATCCTAAAGTAGGCTTCATAATAATTTTTATTTAATGCTAATTATTTTTGTGATGAAAAAATGTTTTGAGAGAATCATCAGTAGATAAAACCATCAAACTATAAAGCTTTCATTCTGTTATGACTCTCAGGTGCCGTCCAAAGGGCCGGTGGAGCTGCCGTGTTCTGGAGAAGAGCCGGCCGCGGACACGGTTTGGGACCCGGGACGGGATCTCTTCCTTTGGGCAGTTGTACAGAATAACAGAGAACTGGCAGAGATCGGCTGGGAACAGGTACTGATTAGTCACAAGCTTTATATTCACCTGTAGAAACACAGAAGCTGTGAAATACCTATATAATATTAAAGGCACAATATGTAATTTTTCGCCACTAGAGGTCGCTTATTCAAAACAAAGGCGTAGTGATTTCGTGGAATCTTGGGAGTAATATTTATATATATTATATATTATATAAATATTTATTATGAAGCAGGGTGTGGCTGAAAGCTGCAGAAGAGATCGATAATGAGAGACGAGCGCGAAAGCAGTGGAGCTTTTATTATTCCACAGTCGCCGCTTCCGCTTCTTCCTGTCACGTGTGTGTGGGGTAACGCGGCGCTGTTTATCACATTAGACACATTTGTGTGTTGAAAGTTGATGTAATGCGACTCTACGTTCGCTCGGCGGCTGCTATGAGACACTTGTTGCACACGACAGTAAGATCGATCGATATTAGACATGGTCGAAAACGAGATTTAAAGACTTTCTGTGTTGAGCGATATAACACGATTAGCTTTCTGTCGATGAATGTTTCGTCTATTAACACTTAATATATTAAAGCGTCTTTGGTGTTTCCATGGATTCTACAAAAAATCGAGGTTAACGTGGGGATGATGTCATGGTTAAAATTGCTGGATTTAAACATTCTTGGAAACATTTGGGATGATGTAAGTACATCAAGTCCACAAAATATATAACATTGTTCTAGTGGTTTTTGGACATTTTAGTACAAAAATCTTACATATTGTGCCTTTAAATGTATAAATATTTGTAGGGAGTAATAGTAAAATTCTTACTCTGCTCTGTGAAAAACATTTGATGATTAAAATGAACTATTATAGTATTAATTGATTTTGAATTAGCATTTATTTTCATGTTTATTCATTTTTGTTTTTTTACATTTCTAATATTGCTTACATTTTCAAATATTTCTATTGTTGAATTTCTTTTTTATTTAGGTTTTAGTCATTTTAATTCTTCAAACTTTCAGTTTGTTTCATTTGTCATTTTTAACCAAGGCAGCATTTTTAATCTAATAATTATTTTATTTTATTTTATTTAGTTTATTTATTTTTATATTTTATTTTATTTTATTTTTTAAATATTTTATTTCATTTTATTTTATTTATTTTATTTTATTTATTTTATTTTATTTTATTTTTTTTATATTTTATTTTATTTTATTCTATTATTATTTTTTAAAATATTTTATTTCATTTTATTTTATTTTATTTTTTTTATTTTATTTTATTTTATTTTTATATTTTATTTTTATTTTATTTTATTTTATTTTATTTTATTTTATTTATTTTATTTTATTTTATTTTATTTATTTTATTTTATTTTATTTTATTTATTTTATTTATTTTATTTTATTTTATTTTATTTTATTATTTTTTTATTTTTATTTTATTTGTTCTGATGGACATATATGAAGTATATTGTCGTTTAAGTGAATCAAACTGGTTAAAAAAAAAACAGTCCACTGGTTCATTTGAGTAGCTGTGTGAAATTTATAGTGAAATATTTTGTTATTGTATAATTTTGTTATGTTCCCATTCGGTCCTTTCATTTTAATGAATCCCTTTGTTTGGATAGTTCATGTAATTAAACTTGTTTTATGAATTGCAATTGAACGTTTCCAGTATTTTGCGTTTTTTAAAGGCATCTGTTCAAATTTTTTGACTACATTGTATAAATGATAGTGTGTTATATATTTATTGATTTTAGTTTGCATTAATTTATTAGTCTATTAGTACAAATGCTGGTAAATACGGATATGATTGCATAAATTGTATAATCTGATTCTGTATTTAAACAGACAGTAGTTGCAGTTTGAAGGTTCTCAGAGTTGATCGTGTGTGTGTGTGTGTGTGTGTGTGTGTGTGTGTGTGTGTGTGTGTGTGTAGTGCAGAGACTGTATCGCAGCCGCTCTGGCAGCCAGTAAGATCCTGAGGAAACTGGCGCTGGAGAGCGGTGAGGATGACAGCGAGGAGGCAAAGGAAATGAGAGAACTCGCCAACCACTATGAGAAACAAGCCATCGGTATGACGTCACAAACATAACCTCAAATCCTTCGAGCTGAGCTGTGACCTTTAACCTCGTGCTCGTGACTTCCTGCCCCAGGTGTGTTCAGCGAGTGTCACAGCTGGGACGCGCAGCGAGCGCAGAAGCTGCTGATCCGCATCTCTCCGTCGTGGGGCAGAAGCACCTGTCTGTGGCTCGCTCTCGAGGCCGACGACAAAAGCTTCATCGCTCACTCAGGAGTCCAGGTGAACAAACCCGCCGTCATATTCACAAAGATCAACGGCGTGTCTGATTCGGCAAGTGACACTTGGATAGGAGAAAGTATTTCAACATAATATAAAACATAATATTGCAAGAAAGGGCCAAGAAATAATAAAAAAATAAAACCATCTCGAGATTGAAGTCATTATAATGCGAGATTAAACTCGAGAAAAATTTAAGAGAATTTAAGAGAATAAATCTTTATTCTCAAGATCATTCTCGACATTTTATTTAAATATTTTCCTCAAAATTTAATGACTTTAAATCTCGAGATGGTTTTATTTTTTAATTATTGCTTGGCCCTCGTCCTCTTCCGTATAATACAATATAATTTATAATATAAAGAAATATAATATAAAACAATTTTATTTTATTTTATTTATTATGTTTAAGTATTCAATAACCAATATGCAAAATTATTTTTTATTTCTAATTTTTACACAATAATAAAAAATATTTAGATTATTTAAAGAACAGTTTATTACGAATATTACAAATTGATTATGATTATAGTGCATTGATAATAAATAATATTATTATTGTTTATACACATTGTTGTTTTTGTTATTTATGGAGTTATATTTATATGGATATTTATTTGGCTGAAAATTATTATTATTATTATTATTATTATTATTATTATTATTACCTAACCAATATGCATAGCGATATTATTAAAGAAATCTTATTAATTATAATATTACATATATCTATTATTATTAGATTAGATTATTACTATTATTACATAATATATTTTATTATATTGCATAGATAAAACAATAATATAATATATATAATATAATATAATAATAATATAATGTATAATGATAATAATAATAATAACTATATATATATATATATATATATGTACTGTATAGTATTGTGGTCTATTATTATACAAATTATTTATGGGATTATTTTTTATATAACATTAAAAAGTTCTTTTGTGATTGCAAATGTATCTTTTTTGCAGTCAAGTCTATTAGTTAAGCTTAAAATGTCACACGTTTATCGCATGAGAATGAATGTGTAGGTGAGTCAATCATGTAATCAGTAACATAAGTGTTACATTTCCTGTGAAAACTGTTATTTTCGGTGTTATTCCTTCAAACCAGCGTACAGTTTGTGTGTGGCTCAGGTGTCGTTGTCTCCGTCAGGCCCTGCTCACTCAGATCTGGTGTGGAGAGCTGTCAGTGGAGAATCCGCACTGGAAAATTCTTCTCTGCATGATCTTCTTTCCTCTGATATACACCGGCTTCCTGTCCTTCAGGTAGAAGCTACAGTTTTTCCATGATTAAACCTTTTGTGTTGTCAGGTGTGAAGTCATTACATGCTCACACCATCAGATGGCAGCGTTGCACTCTGCAAAAAGCACTTAACCACAAACAATGCCAATGTTTTAACCTTTAAAGGAGTAGTTTACCCAAAAATGAGTATTATCCCATCATTTACTCACTGTCGTTTAATGGCAGACGTGATGAAGACATCCAGAGACAGGCTGAGAGGACGGAGCAGCAGAAGCTTGCGATGGATTCGGTTTTTGCCGGAAACTCCGATGCCAAGATCAAACGGCATTTTCGGTTTGTTGATTTACAAACATCCAGGCCACATTCAGATTAATGAGAGATGACTGCGTTTAAGGGAATGCCCTAAATTATTGCATCAAACTAATGTTATCGTGTCATCATGCAACTTATTTTTATGTTTAAAGATGCAATATGTAAGTAAAATATCCACTAGGTCAGTGTTATATATTTTGTTGAGTACTTACAATGTTTCCAACTATTATTAAATCGTGTGAAATTGCTGTTTGATCCAGGATCCGGGACGTGTGAGTGAGTTTCCGGTTTTATTTTGTAGAAACCATGGAAACGCCAAAAACGCTTTAATATATTACATGTTTTATTAGACAAGGGAACATCTGTTCTGATACATTTATCTTTACATTACATTTACTATTTGGTCAAGTAACGTTAGCTAATATAGAATAATCAGATTTATTTTTAGTAACATTAATACAGAATTTTATAAACTCACAATATTGAAAAAAGTCAGAATTATGAGATATAAACTCACAATATTGAGAAAAGTCAAAATTGTGAGATATAAACTCACAATATTGAGAAAAGTCAGAATTATGAGATATAAACTCACAATATTGAGAAAAGTCATAATTATGAGATATAAACTCACAATATTGAGAAAAGTCAAAATTATGAGATATAAACTCACAATATTGAGAAAAGTCAGAATTATGAGATATAAACTCACAATATTGAGAAAAGTCATAATTATGAGATATAAACTCACAATATTGAGAAAAGTCAGAATTATGAGATATAAACTCACAATATTGAGAAAAGTCAGAATTATGAGATATAAACTCACAATATTGAGAAAAGTCATAATTATGAGATATAAACTCACAATATTGAGAAAAGTCAGAATTATGAGATATAAACTCAATATTGCGAAAAGTCAGAATTATGAGATATAAACTCACAATATTGCGAAAAGTCAGAATTATGAGATATAAACTCACAATATTGAGAAAAGTCAGAATTATGAGATATAAACTCACAATATTGAGAAAAGTCAGAATTATGAGATATAAACTCAATATTGCGAAAAGTCATAATTATGAGATATAAACTCACAATATTGAGAAAAGTCATAATTATGAGATATAAACTCACAATATTGAGAAAAGTCAGAATTATGAGATATAAACTCACAATATTGAGAAAAGTCAAAATTATGAGATATAAACTCACAATATTGAGAAAAGTCAGAATTATGAGATATAAACTCACAATATTGAGAAAAGTCAGAATTATGAGATATAAACTCAATATTGCGAAAAGTCATAATTATGAGATATAAACTCGCAATATTGAGAAAAGTCAAAATTATGAGATATAAACTCGCAATATTGAGAAAAGTCAGAATTATGAGATATAAACTCACAATATTGAGAAAAGTCAGAATTATGAGATATAAACTCACAATATTGAGAAAAGTCAGAATTATGAGATATAAACTCACATACTAAATTCCCAATTGCAAGAAAAAAAGTCAGTATTGCAAGTTTATATCTCCCAATTCTGACTTTATAACTTGCAATTGTGAGTTTAAATCTCGCAATTCTCAGAAAAAGAAGTCAGAATTGTGAAATACAAACTCACAATTGTGAGGGAAAAAAACAAATTGTGAGAAAAAGTTGCAGTGACGAGTGAATTATAAAATGACTCACAAAACATGAAAACAGTGGAAAACATGAAACTTAACTCCACTTTTTCAGACGGTCAGAGTCAGAGAATCACCAATTGCTGTTTAAATGACATTAAAACTCAAAGTAATCACTTTGGTAATCTAAAACACTTTTCAGATGTAACTGTAATCTGATTACCACCCATTTAAAATGTAACTGTAATGAAATACAGTGACTCAAATTTTGTATTTTAAATACGTCACTAAGTTACTTGTATTTCGTTGCTCCCCAACCCTGGATATATATATATATATATATATATATATATATATGAATCTAAATTATTGTATCAAACTAATGTTATTACCTATAAACATACTGAAAGACTCTCGACCTGAATAATGAAGGATTATTATTCTGTCTCAGCGGCCCGTCACAGAAGTCTGAGCTGAAGCCTCTGAACTGTTCGTCGCGTCTGATGAGTCTGTTCATGTCACCTCAAGTCAAGTTTTACTGGAACATCGCCTCGTATTTTGGCTTCCTTTGGCTCTTTGCTGTTGTGCTCATGATCGATTTTCAGGCCTTTCCGTCATGGAGAGAACTTCTGCTCTATGTGTGGCTCACCTCGCTGGTGTGTGAGGAGGTTAGACAGGTGAGACACACACACACACACACTTCTGACATACACGATCAATGGTCAAGGGTTTGAAATGTTTTAATAATTTTTGAAAGAAGTCTCTTCTGCTCTCCAAGGCTGCATTTATTTAATCCAAAATACAGAATAATATTTTAAAACATTATTGCAATTTCAAATGTTTTCTATGTGAATATGTTGTAAAATAATGCGAAGCTGAAGTCTTCAGTGAAATGCTGTGAAATGTTGATATTTGTCATTCTGATACTCCACAGCTCTATCATGACTTCGATGGGTCCGGCTTTCGGAAGAAAGCAAAGATGTATATCAGGGATCTGTGGAACATTCTGGATGTGCTGTCAATCATGCTGTTCATTGCTGGTTTGGTCTGCAGGTCAACACAACCGCTATTTCACGCAATAACTGTTCAGATATGATTAAGATTAATTCAAGACAGTTCATAGTTGACTCAATAAGTCAAGATTATACAGGAAATATGCTCATATCTCGGGCTGTATGAAAAAATCAAAAGAAAAATATTGCTTCATAGGGACTTTTTTTAATCAAGGGGAACCACGATTTTGACAGTCAATGTGGTCAAGTAGATTCAAAATGTTTAATAATATAAAGATGTGAAATACAGTAAAAATCCAGTTGCACCAATATAACAATAAATAGTAAAAAAAGCAGTTTTTACCTGCATATTTTTTACTAAAGCGTTTCAATGCGTTAAAGAGGACCTATAATGCCTCTTTCACAAGATGTAATATCAGTCTCTGGTGTCTCCAGAATGTGTGTGAAGTTTCAGCTCAAAATCCTCCACAGATCATTTATTATAGCTTGTCAAATTTGGCCCTATTTGGGTGTGAGCAAAAACACACCGTTATTGTGTGTGTCCCTTTAAATGCAAATGAGCTGCTGCTCCCCGCCCCCTTTCCAGAAAAGGGCGAAGCTTTAACAGCTCAACAACAACAAAGCTGGAGAATCTCACGCAGACGGTGTTCATCCTTACATTGTTCAAACTGATGGAGAGACTCAGGAAGAAGTTCCAACTTTTAGACGTTTCTGAACGGTTAGTGGATAAATTGATGTAGTTGCTGTGGAGTTGATCAACTCATCACTAGCATGTGTCGTCATGTTCATCTTTTTTCCTTGAATCGACCCTCGTTTGTGAAGCAGTCCGGCGTAAAATGACGGCATCAACAACACTCGACTACAACAACTCTAAAGCAGCCCAACATGGCCCCGCCCCCTTTGTTGAGTGTTCTCAGGGGCGGGGTTTATGCAAATTTTAGGGTTAGTGATCCCTGAAAAGCAATTTCTGTAAAAGAAAATATCTGTCTTTGCATTGAACCTTTAGCATCGTAAGTTTGCAGATGTTGTTTACATAAGTGACAACAAATCATGTTATGAATCTTTTCATTAAAATTATTTTACTGAATCAAATCTACCAACACTAATAGGCCCTCCTGAAGCCCAGATAAAGGAATCATATTCAAAGTTTTTGTTCCTCATCTTGAGTTTAGTTCAGTTCAGTTGCATAATGACTCAGAACTAAATGACATCAGTATTTTATACTCTTAATCAAACTCTGTGTTTGTTGTACAGACTTCAGGCCTCCGGCACTGTGTTCTACGTGGGTAAAGTTCTACTGTGCATCGACTTCATCATATTCTGTCTACGATTAATGGCCATCTTCACTATCAGTCGAACCCTGGGCCCAAAAATAATCATTGTCAGGAGAATGGTGGGTCTGCATGTTCATAATGTTCTTTTATTCAGTTCAGATATGTTATGTAATAATTGACCCTTCGCAAACAGTTTGATTGACAGGCGATCTAACCAATCATAACCCCGAATCCGCCATTTTGTCAGACAAAGCAGTCAGGGGAGTTAGTAGATTAACGTTGTTGAACTTGAAAAATTGTGTGTCCTCACATCTTTCCACGCTTGAAACAACATTCCTTCTGATGTTCATTCATGTTTATTTGATGCTATAAATGAACTAGTATGAAGAGATGATCGGTTCACGAGGAGCTACAGCGATCTGTCACCACACATTAAACACACACTAGACGCTATTTATTGATTAAACTTCTTTAAAAAATTACGATATTTTAAATATGAAACTGTTTCATATGTTGTCAGTGTCTCTTTGCTCCGCGATGTATTTTTCACTTCGTGAGAACATGATGTGTGGCATGAGAGTGCATGGCTTGTCGGACTAAAGAGGGCGGGTCTTCGCGAAGGGTCAATTATGCACAGCCTAAATGTACGTTTACAATGATGACAACAATGTACTAAAAATGGAAAAGTTTTTCCTTTGCGTTTATTGCGTATAGGCGACAATGTTTTCCAAAGTGATTCGTGAAAATGACTAAAAATGCTCCATCATTCATGGCAGGCCAGTAGATGGCGATGTCACTTCGTAAAGAAACACTACGCACGAATAGACTGAACGCATGACGTCACCGTAGTTTTTGTAGTTTACACATCGTTTTCAAAAACTTGCACTTTAAAGCAAATTTTTAAATGTTTGTGTTTTTCCCCAAAACGGCATTGTCGTGTAACTATAAATAGCCCTATTTTAACAATCTAAGCTAATGGTCTGAAGTGAATGGCTTGCCTTTAAATAATAGTAATTAAAAAAATATTGCGAGATTGACTTAAGAGCAGGTTTTTATTGGTCAACGGCGCAGTCACTTTCAATTCCTCAAAATAGCAATACGCTAACAATGCACCTGAACTCACCTAATTTTCAGACCAGCACGCGCATGGGCGAACAGATGGGTGTGAGTGAATTTGCTATTTAAACAATGTGGTGCTGGACATATATATATATATATATATATATATATATAACTGCGTCATAGCAAAAAACACTTGCGTCGCAGGAGTATGATAGAGCCCAAAACGTTTTCTGTTTTTAGTTGAAAACAGTGTCATGTAAACGGGACTCATGCCATGAGGAATCAAATGCTTCTTGGTCTTTTGAAAGGAAAAAGTTCACTGCACTGTACTATACTGGAACTAAAGGGAAAAACAATTAAATATTAAAATAATGAATGACATGAGCTCTTCAAGAATATTCTTCCTCTCACAGTGTACAAAGTGTTTTTGCATAAAAGTAAATGCAGACAGACTAAGCTATGAATGCACATCTTTTATGTCCTCTCCTCTTTCTCTTTGCAGATGATGGATTTGTTCTTCTTCATGTTTCTGCTCAGTATCTGGGTGGTGGCGTACGGTGTGGCGAAACAGGGCATTTTGATTCAAAATGAAGAGAGACTGAACTGGATCATACGTGGAGCTGTCTATGAGCCCTACCTCATCATATTTGGCAACGTCCCCACTAATATAGACTGTCAGTTTACTCTTAGATTGACTATTATTAATATTGTTATTTTATTTTTTTGCATTAACATATGAATATTGAAGACATCTACTATGAGCGCCAAATTTCTTCTTTATTTTTTAAAATGTTTAATTGTCAAATTCCTGGTGAAGAAGAACTGAGTCTCCCGACACTGTCAAATAACTTATATATTGGTTGATATTTAAATATGCAATTCAGTTTATAATATGCAATACAAAAATTATATATATATATATATATATATATATATATATATATATATAAATATATAGACAAGTTAAATATGCATATGCAAATATTATGTTTGTCATTATAAAATACTGCATATGCAAGTATAAAATATTATTTCAATTCAAATATGCATATGCAAATATTATGTTTGTCATTATAAAATATTGCATATGCAAGTATAAAATATTATTTCAATTCAAATATGCATATGCAAATATTATGTTTGTCATTATAAAATATTGCATATGCAAGTATAAAATATTATTTCAATTCAAATATGCATATGCAAATATTATGTTTGTCATAATATTATATTATAATATTTTATACTATAGATGTAACGTTGGCCGGAGTCAAGCTTTGATTTGATCCACAAACTAAAAACTCAGGAGATCGCAGGAAAATAACGAACACAACCACTTTTAACATAGACGATATTGGACCCAGAACTAAGAAAACTCAGGGTTTAAATACATAAAGGGACAATTAACATAACCAGGAACACATTGTGAACTCAATCGAAAACTATGGAGACCAAACTGCAAAGGGAAAACAGGCAAACATGAACAGAATAAATAGAAAATGCAACCAAAACTGACTATACACACTACAATAGATCAGCATCATCGTTTTGGTAACACGTTCCAATAGTTCTCATTTGATAACATTAGTTCATGCATTAACTGACAACACATTCTTATAGCATTTATTAACCTTTGTTAATGTTAGTTAATAAAAATGTTCAGTGCATTAACTAATGCTAACAAATAAAACTTTTGATTTTAATAATGTATTAGTGTTACCGTTGTTTTAATAATGAAAGACTAGTCGGATAGCTAATAAACATTTCTCTGTTTTGTAAACCAGACACTCAGTTTGATATAAGCAGCTGTAGTGTGAATGGCTCCGATCCTCTGAAGCCGAAATGCCCCATGCTGAATGCCGATGACATGCCGGTGTTCCCAGAATGGCTGACCATCATCATGCTGTGTATCTATCTGCTTTTCGCCAACATTTTGCTGCTCAATCTCCTCATCGCCATCTTTAAGTGAGTAGACAGACAGGTGACTCTGTCCAAAACCTAGTGAGCTGACTTGATGCCTACAGTCTACATGCACTCTTTATAGGCAGCAACTCTGTGTCTGCACTTTATGGAGGACTTGACTCACATTTGGTTTCATTGGAGTTTACCATTAACATATTGCAAAGCTAATGATGCTCTACTGTAATAAGCATTAAAATACACAACACAAACAAGTATTTTATAAAATAGTACATTTTAATTATATTTATAAGTTTATTTAGTGTTGAACAATATTTATTTGGTTATATAAATGTGGGTATTTATTAGGGAACGAAATAATATATCATGCGCACGATTTAGCAAATTGATTGAATGCAATAGTAAATAGTGACCACGGTTTAGCCAATCGAGGGAACGAAATAGTAAATAGTGACCACGGTTTAGCCAATCGAGGGAACGAAATAGTAAATAGTGACGACGGTTTAGCCAATCGAGGGAACGAAATAGTAAATAGTGACCACGGTTTAGCCAATCGAGGGAACGAAATAGTAAATCGTGACCACGGCTTAGCGAATTGAGGGAACGAAATAGTAAATAGTGACCACGGTTTAGCCAATCGAGGGAACGAAATAGTAAATAGTGACCACGGTTTAGCCAATTGAGGGAACGAAATAGTAAATCGTGACCACGGCTTAGCGAATCGAGGGAACGAAATAGTAAATAGTGACCACGGTTTAGCCAATCGAGGGAACGAAATAGTAAATAGTGACCACGGTTTAGCCAATCGAGGGAACGAAATAGTAAATAGTGACCACGGTTTAGCCAATTGAGGGAACGAAATAGTAAATCGTGACCACGGCTTAGCGAATCGAGGGAACGAAATAGTAAATAGTGACCACGGTTTAGCCAATCGAGGGAACGAAATAGTAAATAGTGACCACGGTTTAGCCAATCGAGGGAACGAAATAGTAAATAGTGACCACGGTTTAGCCAATCGAGGGAACGAAATAGTAAATAGTGCCCACGGTTTAGCGAATCGAGGGAACGAAATGGTAAATAGTGCCCACGGTTTAGCAAATCGAGGGAACGAAATAGTAAATAGTGACCACGGTTTAGCCAATCGAGGGAACGAAATAGTAAATAGTGACCACGGTTTAGCGAATCGAGGGAACGAAATAGTAAATAGTGACCACGGTTTAGCCAATCGAGGGAACGAAATAGTAAATAGTGACCACGGTTTAGCGAATCGAGGGAACGAAATAGTAAATAGTGACCACGGTTTAGCCAATCGAGGGAACGAAATAGTAAATAGTGCCCACGGTTTAGCCAATCGAGGGAACGAAATGGTAAATAGTGCCCACGGTTTAGCGAATCGAGGGAACGAAATAGTAAATAGTGACCACGGTTTAGCCAATCGAGGGAACGAAATAGTAAATAGTGACCACGGTTTAGCGAATCGAGGGAACGAAATAGTAAATAGTGACCACGGTTTAGCCAATCGAGGGAACGAAATAGTAAATAGTGACCACGGTTTAGCCAATCGAGGGAACGAAATAGTAAATAGTGACCACGGTTTAGCCAATCGAGGGAACGAAATAGTAAATAGTGACCACGGTTTAGCCAATCGAGGGAACGAAATAGTAAATAGTGACCACGGTTTAGCCAATCGAGGGAACGAAATAGTAAATAGTGACCACGGTTTAGCCAATCGAGGGAACGAAATAGTAAATAGTGACCACAGTTTAGCCAATCGAGGGAACGAAATAGTAAATAGTGACCACGGTTTAGCCAATCGAGGGAATGACATAGTAAATAGTGACCACGGTTTAGCCAATCGAGGCAACGAAATAGTAAATCGCGCAAACGGTTTAGCGAATCGAGGGAACGAAATAGTAAATAGTGACTACGGTTTAAAGAATCGAGGGAACGAAATAGTAAATAGTGACCACGGTTTAGCGAATCGAGGGAACAAAATAGTAAATAGTGACCACGGTTTAGCCAATCGAGGGAACGAAATAGTAAATAGTGACCACGGTTTAGCCAATCGAGGGAACGAAATAGTAAATAGTGACCACGGTTTAGCCAATCGAGGGAACGAAATAGTAAATAGTGACCACGGTTTAGCCAATCGAGGGAACGAAATAGTAAATAGTGACCACGGTTTAGCCAATCGAGGGAATGACATAGTAAATAGTGACCACGGTTTAGCCAATCGAGGCAACGAAATAGTAAATAGTGACCACGGTTTAGCCAATCGAGGGAACGAAATAGTAAATAGTGACCACGGTTTAGCCAATCGAGGGAACGAAATAGTAAATAGTGCCCACGGTTTAGCGAATCGAGGGAACGAAATGGTAAATAGTGCCCACGGTTTAGCAAATCGAGGGAACGAAATAGTAAATAGTGACCACGGTTTAGCCAATCGAGGGAACGAAATAGTAAATAGTGACCACGGTTTAGCGAATCGAGGGAACGAAATAGTAAATAGTGACCACGGTTTAGCCAATCGAGGGAACGAAATAGTAAATAGTGACCACGGTTTAGCGAATCGAGGGAACGAAATAGTAAATAGTGACCACGGTTTAGCCAATCAAGGGAACGAAATAGTAAATAGTGACCACGGTTTAGCCAATCGAGGGAACGAAATAGTAAATAGTGACCACGGTTTAGCCAATCGAGGGAACGAAATAGTAAATCGTGACCACGGCTTAGCGAATCGAGGGAACGAAATAGTAAATAGTGACCACGGTTTAGCCAATCGAGGGAACGAAATAGTAAATAGTGACCACGGTTTAGCCAATCGAGGGAACGAAATAGTAAATAGTGACCACGGTTTAGCCAATCGAGGGAACGAAATAGTAAATAGTGACCACGGTTTAGCCAATCGAGGGAACGAAATAGTAAATAGTGACCACGGTTTAGCCAATCGAGGGAACGAAATAGTAAATAGTGACCACGGTTTAGCCAATCGAGGGAACGAAATAGTAAATAGTGACCACGGTTTAGCCAATCGAGGGAACGAAATAGTAAATAGTGACCACGGTTTAGCCAATCGAGGGAACGAAATAGTAAATAGTGACCACGGTTTAGCCAATCGAGGGAACGAAATAGTAAATAGTGACCACGGCTTAGCGAATCGAGGGAACGAAATAGTAAATAGTGACCACGGTTTAGCCAATCGAGGGAACGAAATAGTAAATCGTGACCACGGTTTAGCCAATCGAGGGAACGAAATAGTAAATAGTGACCACGGTTTAGCCAATCGAGGGAACAAAATAGTAAATAGTGCCCACGGTTTAGCGAATCGAGGGAACGAAATGGTAAATAGTGCCCACGGTTTAGCAAATCGAGGGAACGAAATAGTAAATAGTGACCACGGTTTAGCCAATCGAGGGAACGAAATAGTAAATAGTGACCACGGTTTAGCGAATCGAGGGAACGAAATAGTAAATAGTGACCACGGTTTAGCCAATCGAGGGAACGAAATAGTAAATAGTGACCACGGTTTAGCGAATCGAGGGAACGAAATAGTAAATAGTGACCACGGTTTAGCCAATCGAGGGAACGAAATAGTAAATAGTGACCACGGTTTAGCCAATCGAGGGAACGAAATAGTAAATAGTGACCACGGTTTAGCCAATCGAGGGAACGAAATAGTAAATAGTGACCACGGTTTAGCCAATCGAGGGAACGAAATAGTAAATAGTGACCACAGTTTAGCCAATCGAGGGAACGAAATAGTAAATAGTGACCACGGTTTAGCCAATCGAGGGAACGAAATAGTAAATAGTGACCACGGTTTAGCCAATCGAGGGAATGACATAGTAAATAGTGACCACGGTTTAGCCAATCGAGGCAACGAAATAGTAAATCGCGCAAACGGTTTAGCGAATCGAGGGAACGAAATAGTAAATAGTGACTACGGTTTAAAGAATCGAGGGAACGAAATAGTAAATAGTGACCACGGTTTAGCGAATCGAGGGAACAAAATAGTAAATAGTGACCACGGTTCAGCGAATCGAGAGAACAAAATAGTAAATAGTGACCACAATTTAGTGAATCGAGGGAACGACATAGTAAATAGTGCCCACGGTTTAGCAAATCGAGGGAACGAAATAGTAAATAGTGACCACAATTTAGTGAATCGAGGGAACGACATAGTAAATAGTGACCACAATTTAGTGAATCGAGGGAACGACATAGTAAATAGTGACCACGGTTTAGCGAATCGAGGGAACAAAATAGTAAATAGTGACCACGGTTTAGCGAATCGAGGGAACGAAATAGTAAATAGTGACCACGGTTTAGCCAATCGAGGGAACGAAATAGTAAATAGTGACCACGGTTTAGCAAATCGAGGGAACGAAATAGTAAATAGTGACCACGGTTTAGCGAATCGAGGGAACGAAATAGTAAATAGTGACCACGGTTTAGCCAATCGAGGGAACGAAATAGTAAATAGTGACCACGGTTTAGCCAATCGAGGGAACGAAATAGTAAATCGTGCAAACGGTTTACTTTTTTCTTACATGTCACGTGCGGGGCCTAAAAATGCCTTAAAATGCTGACAATGTAGGCAGCTCACTAGACTTTGAAACAGAACCGATATTTATTTCTTTATAATCCTCACATTGTGTCTTTTGTCATTTGCTAAATATTTCCTGTACAATATTGTAGAAGATGCATGATAAAATATTACAGTTCAGGGCTTTAAACTCTTTCGCTGTGCATCACAGCTACACGTTCCAAGAGGTTCAAGACAACACGGACACCATCTGGAAGTTCCAGCGTTACGAGCTGATTAAGGAGTACCACAGTCGACCTGCCCTTCCTCCACCCTTCATCCTCCTCAGTCATCTCGTCCTCTTCATCACAGGAGTGTTTCTGCGCTACCCTCCACAGAGACACAAACACTTCAGTGAGTGCTGGCGCAGTACCACAGCCACAAAACCTCGTTTCCTGAAAACACACAGTACATTACTGACATTCGTTAGCCTAGATCAGACTATGAGCATCAAGTCTGGTCCATTTTATTCCAGAGAGAAAGCGTCTGTCAGACCAAAGCAATCAAAAATGCATCAAAACATGCAGCTGCATGTTTACAGTATCTAAAATAGTCATCTTTATAACACTTTATACAACACAGACTGTTTGTCAAGCAGCTCTAAAAAGACGAATGAAGTTAGTACAATGTTGATTCAGTTCAGTTCAATAACTGAGTAAAGTTCATCAGTTTAAGTTCATTTAATAAAATAGCTGATGTTACAATAATAGTAAGGAAGTAAGAATATAAATAACATGATTTTGCCGAGTAATGAGTCATTAATGTTACTGTTGACGGTTGGCAAGCAACTTTTATAGAATGTGTCCATGTTGTTAAAACTATTATTGTTTTTGTTAATTGAAATAAAGCTGAGATTATACATAATGTAAATGAAAGACGTTTAAATTTTAAAAACTTGGAAATGTTGCTTTGGCAACTAACTGAAATTAAAATTACGAGGGTTGAAAAAGTTGAAAATTACAATGATTTTTTTTACTGAAAATTAAACTGAAATAGAAATTAAAGCTGTTTTTTAAAAAAAAGACAAAAAATAATAAAATGACTAAAACTTAAACTAAAATGAATATCAAAATATAAAAATAAAAGCTAATTCAAAATATGAATAAATATTATAATAGTAAATAAATAATAGTAAAATAAAGGCCTGTTCACATCAAGGACGATAACTATAATGATAACGATAAATATATATATCTAAATGTAGAAGAATAGCAGAGTCCACACAACTCAAATATAAAGATTACAATAAGAACATTGACAGCCAATCAGAATCCATCTTGCTTTCAGAGCTCAAGCATTTAAAGCGGAAAACGTGTGATGGCACCTATCGTATCCGTTGGCGTTCTTCTTCTTCCGCTGTGGGAGTCTATGGCAGCCCATAGAAGTGCCTGTTTGCGGGAAAGTTATGAAATTTGGCACATTGATAGAGGACAGTCCCAACATGAACCACAGCAAATTTGGTGTCTCTAGATCAAACTCTCTAGCTCCACCACTTGTCCAAAATTTCACTCATGTTTACGCGAATAACTTTTGAACTATAATGGTTAGAAATAAAGTTTAATGCGATTCGATTGTACCCTATGACATCATTTTCCGTCAAGAAACACTACTTTTTTGAACTCCTCCTAGGTGATTGCTCCAATTTTCATGAAAGTCAAATCAGATCATCTTCAAACTTTTTAAAAATCCTACTATTCCCGAATAACATGCAAACAAATTCGAAGAAGAGCATGCCAAATTGGATGCCAGGATATATCAAGGAACGCTTTAGCATATTCTGACCAGAATTGGTACATGTCATCATGAACATGACCTGAGGCTACATGCTGGGTTTCGGCACAGCGCCAACTACTGGTCTAGAGATAGCAAAAAAATGGCTATACTGTACTCATACATGTCTATAACTTCTAAACAAAATGAGATATTTTCACCAAATTTGGCACAATTATTTATGGACACACTCTGAGGACACATAAAAAAAGTGGTGGGATTGCGCCTGTTGGTGGCGCTATAACTGAACAAAATATTAAATTGCCATTCTTTGTGCTTGACTCCTTAATGGATGCTTGCAGCTATATTTATATTTTATTTTATAGTTATCATTCTTGGTGTGAATGGGCCTTAACTCTGGTGTGTGTTAATGTGCATTTTTCACAAATTTGAATGTCAGATCGGTTTTGTTGTATGACTTTAGCATTTACAGTACATATATGCATTTTGCAGATGCTTTTATCCAAAGTGACTTGAATTGCATTCAATGTTTACGTTTAATCAGTTCATGCATTTCCAAGAAATCAAATTAGTGCTACTGTTTGAGCTACATGAACTTACATTTCTTACATTTTTAATGTCTTGATCACTTTAAAAAAACTGTGTTGAATGTCTCAATCCCTGGTTTAAGTATGTGGTTCTACACAGGGCAGGAACTAGAGCAAACTGAGGAAGAGGAGCTGTTGTCATGGGAGGCCTACATGAAGGACAACTATCTGGCATCGACACGACAGGACGAGAGCCAGAGCGTAGAGCATCGTATCCAGGACACAGCAGAAAAGTAACTCAGAGAAGCACAAGACTAAAATAGCACAGCTCATATGTTTGAGTACAGCATTTGATTTGAGAACATGTTTAAATCAACTCTAGAGTGTAAGGAAGGGCGGAGTAATGGTCTGAAAAGTTAGGTGGAGTGGCTTAATATGAGCTTTCATGAGCTTACAATTGTTTCACTTTTGAATAAATATGATAAAGTTGATCAACAAGAACCACTATCGATTCAGAAACACCAAAGCCTGTCATTTTCTTCTTAAAGGAGTCCTATTATGCCCCTTTTCACAAGATGTAATATCAGTCTCTGGTGTCTCCAGTAAAGTTTCAGCTCAAAATCCCCCACAGATCATTTATTATAGCTTGTCAAATTTGCCTCTATTTGGGTGTGAGCAAAAACACACCGTTTTGTGTGTGTCCCTTTAAATGCAAATGAGCTGCTGCTCCCCGCCCCCTTTCCAGAAAAGGGCGAAGCTTTAACAGCTCAACAACAACAAAGCTGGAGAATCTCACGCAGACGGTGTTCATCCTTACATTGTTCAAACTGATGGAGAGACTCAGGAAGAAGTTCTAACTTTTAGACGTTTCTGAACGGTTAGTGGATAAATTGATGTAGTTGCTGTGGAGTTGATCAACTCATCACTAGCATGTGTCGTCACGTTCATCTTTTTTCCTTGAATTGACCCTCGTTTGTGAAGCAGTCCGGCGTAAAATGACGGCATCAACAACACTCGACTACAACAACTCTAAAGCAGCCCAACATGGTCCCGCCCCCTTTGTTGCATGTTCTAGGGGGCGGGGTTTATGTAAATTTTAGGGTTTGTGATGTCACCAACCCAAAAGCTCGTTGTAGTCCTTAAACAGCGATTTCTGTAATAGAAAATATCTCCCTTTGCATTGAACTTTGAGTGTCGTAACTTTGCAGATGTTGTTTCTGCTCAAACAGCAACATTACACACTAACTAAAAGTTAAAAAAGTGAAATCACAATCAAGGACCCCTTTAAATCTCGAAAAATTTTAATGAATAAAGGTTGTTTCAAATATTATCTAAGCATTAAAACATAACGCTAACTTACATATTACTATTACGATGGATGTGCACAAGAAGTTGATCAGCGATTCTAGAAGAACCACCAGAAAGTCATAGTCAGTTTCAGCGTATGGATCCATAATTTCACACTCATATGAAGATTAAACGTGTCTGTTTTCCTTCCAGGGTGGGAGCGATGTCAGAACTGCTGGAGCGGGATCAGGAGATGGTTTCTTCCACTATGGCAAAACGACTCTCCAAGCTTGAAGAACAGGTGTCGTTCTGCCACAGACACTCATAAATACTGTTTTACTGTCAGTTTGTTCTGTTCATTACTTCAAGCAAATGTGAGTGTCAGACGGTGAACCTCTTGTCTTCTGCCAGGTCTCAGAGTCCGCAAAAGCCTTACGATGGATTATAGACGTGCTGAAATCTCAGGGATGCAAATCCAAAATGCAGCCGCCTCTAATGAGTAAGCAGAGTCATATATATATATATAAAGATGTAAATCGATATATTGATTCTTTTTGGATTCTCATGATTGATTTGATGATTTCAGATTGTCATTTGATGATTTCAGGACTTTATTAGTGAAAAGATTGTACTATCATGTACTATCTAAGAACATTTTGTTTACGTTCCCATTAAGTTATGTAAAGCAGATGAAGACCTCTGTCCATTCAGCAGGTAAAGGCTCTGACAGAGATGATGGTGAATCTAGTGGACAGGAGACGGATGAAGAATCGGCCCCTCACACATTTGCACGTCAGCTTCAGTATCCCGACAGCACCGTCAAACGCTTTCCTGTGCCTGAGGAGAAGGTGTCCTGGGAGGTGCCTGATATGCCACATATTTTATAACATTAAACAATATTCTGTTGTAATGTTTATCTTATCTCACTCATTTTTGTTGTTTTAGGTAAACTTCACTCCTTATTATCCCCCCGTTTACAATCAACAGGACAGCAGCAAGTAAGTTTTATATAGAAAATAGGTACGGCCAGGGTTGGGGAGTAGCGAAATACAAGTTACGTATTTAAAATACAAAATTTGAGTCACTGTATTTCATTACAGTTACATTTTAAATGGGTGGTAATCAGATTACAGTTACATCTGAAAAGTGTTTTAGATTACCAAAGTGATTACTTTGAGTTTTAATGTCATTTAAACAGCGATTGGTGATTCTCTGACTCTGACCGTCTGAAAAAGTGGAGTTAAGTTTCATCAACATTTTAATACTTTTAAGAGGATCATAAAAATGTTATTTTTATTTAGTTCTGTCCTGAACAAGACAAAATGACTGAATTTATAAAAAAAAATGCCCAACTGTGAACTGAACTGTCCTGTCATGACCTGATGATCCACGACTGTTTTCATGTTTTGTGAGTCATTTTATAATTCACTCGTCACTGCAACTTTTTCTCACAATTTGTTTTTTCCCCTCACAATTGTGAGTTTGTATTTCACAATTCTGACTTCTTTTTCTCTGAATTGCGAGATTTAAACTCACAATTGCAAGTTATAAAGTCAGAATTGGGAGATATAAACTTGCAAAACTGACTTTTTTTCTTGCAATTGTGAATTTAGTATGTCAGTTTATATCTCATAATTCTGACTTTTCTCAATATTGCGAGTTTATATCTCATAATTCTGACTTTTCTCAATATTGTGAGTTTATATCTCATAATTCTGACTTTTCTCAATATTTTCAGTTTATATCTCATAATTCTGACTTTATAACTCGCAATTGCAACTTTATATCACACATTTCTGAGGGAAAAAGTCAGAATTGTGAGATAAAAACTTGCAATCACCTTTTTTGTGTTTGTTCCACACTTATTAGTATTCCAAAGTATTCTAAAGTATTTAGATTAAGTTACTAAACTTGAGTAATGTAACGAAATACGTTACAAATTACTTTTTAAAGCATGTATTTTGTAATCTGTAGTGAAATACATTTTAAAAGTAACCAGCCCAGCCCTGGGTATGGCACAATTAATCAAACGGATCAGCGATATAGCCTTGTGCAATTATTATGCACTATTAAATATATAACTGAAAGTGAAATGCGACACTCTGTTCTAATGATGCATGCAATTATGACCGAAATATTGTATTTACGAGTTGAACATCACCACAAAGTTGTAATTATGAGTGGGAAACCTGAGTTTGCATGTCGAATGTTAATAGATGCAGCATCTGTATTCTTGGTAAATTTGTTAAAATCAATGAAATTATAATTTTTTTTAATCTAAGTTGCATGTACAAAATACCATAATATTGTACAATTGCCATATCATATATAATTATATAATTACCAGCACCTTCTTAACCCTCTGGTCTTCGTTTAGGGGTCACACTGACCGTAATGACTGAAACCTTTTTTGTTTTTCAGGAAAATCAATGTAATATTTTTTTCAAAAATATTTTTTGATTATTATTTAAAATATTGAGGGTATTTTATGATACTTTTATTAGCTATTTTTCCCCATTGAAAATTGTAACACGGAGTCAGCAGGATTTGATCCAAGTGCAGCTTTATTTCCAAAACGTAGTCGTACAGGCAATGGTCAACTCAACAGCAAACAGTAATAACACGGAAAAGGCAAGCTCGTAGTAAATAATCCAGGCAAAGGTCAAAAACGCAGGCAGATAAACAACAGGACGATGACACAGGCAGGATCCGAAAACAGGAAGACAAAACAAGGAATAAACGCTTAGAATTGTAATACAGGTATCGACAATACTTCGCAGCGTGAGTGTGTGCGAGTAGAGCTTTTATAGTGGTGAGATGTGAATGTAATTAGATGAAGGTAATGTGCTACAGCTGGCTAGGGTGATGAGTGACTGGGTGAGGGGCTTGTGGGAAATGAAGTTCGTGTAACAGAGTCCATGATGTGAGCGGGCGACCTCTGGTGGTAGGTGGATGGAGGACAACGGAACGGATTCATCACAGAAAATAATACACACCCTTTTTACCCTAATATATTTTTAAAATTAATTTTCAATATAGTGAAAATAGAGACAAGGCATTTAAAATCCAATTTTTTGAAGGTGGATTAGTCCCATCTGGTGGAAGTAAAAAGAGAAAAACTTATGTAATGCCATGTTATAACCACTAGATTCATATAAAGTTCTACATAAAGTGGCTTATAAATATAGTGGTGGATTTGGATTTGAAACACAACCAATGCACATACTTTATTCATTGTTTTGCAGATTAAAAATCTTTTACTTATAAAATTTTATGTGTAAAATATGCATCGCCAGAGTCTATACAAGTAAGTGGAATCTAGAATAGATTCTAGAATAGAAATAACAGGAAAATGACTTTACTAAATTGCAATTTTGTTAGAGCAGAAGCTTCTTATAAATCTTGACATGCTTTTTTTTTAGTATTCCTGACTGTCTTGCTCTTATTGTGAAGCTTTTTGTAAATAAAACCTTTTTTTTTCTGTACAGCTCTGACACTTCAGTCTCAGACAAGTACAGGTATGCAAAGCTAAATATATTTCATATGTGTGTTGATTCTCCAGCTGGAACTTGCACGTAATTGCATCGGATTGAGTCTCATTCTCATGAATGTATTCTACAGGAATCCAGAAGGAAGGACTGGGATGCGGGGAAAAGGGGCTCTGAAATCCCTTGGTCCGAATCACATTCTCCACCCAATCTTCACCAGGTACACAACACTGGAATTAAAATCCCACTCAAATCCTGATCTTCAGTTCCTGCTGGAATTAAATTCTAATCTCATATCAGATGCAATTGAAGTTTATAACGGAATACACCAAAAACAACACAGGCCTTCGCATTTATGAGATTATAGCAGATTAGAGATCGCATTCATCCCGTGTCCTTAGTTCATCCTTGTGTTAGAGGAATGATAGAGTTTCCCGCCTGTTTTAAAGGTGGCATGATGCTGAACACACAGTGCTGGAGTTTCTCTCCGTTTCCGAGGATGCAGAGAAGCCCGGAGCTCTTCCTGGAGTGAGAATGCATAAAATCTGTAGAATGGCATTTTCAGAATCTTAATATACTTATAGAGAAGCTTTTTTATTTTGGACATTTTTAAAAACTTTTCTTGCAGGGCCTCGCCAACCCTGATGAACCTCTACCACAGACACTGGAGAGGATTCTGGGTAAAAAGTTACATGACAAGACCAGGTCTCAACTAGACGCTGGGGAACAGGTGAGCAGGATAAATCAACAATATGCACAACTTTATGATCACAGATTTGAACGGCATTGTTTTTCATATATCATCTATGGATTAGTTATCCAGTCCTGGTGCATTGAATAATTATAGAGTTTAGATTTTTTAGTGAACTGTTCATCAACTGCATTCTACACTGCTAATAAAAGTATGTTCGTTTTGCGAAGGGAACATTCCGTTCAATCGTTTTGCAAACTTTATGAGAATGTTACTTTTGAAAGTTCACTGAAAATTCTGAAACATTTGAAAAACTTTAGATAAATGTCCAGCTAAAAAAAAATTTGCATTCCATTTCCATTTGCAATTCTTTTATTAAAATACTCCGTGTCAGACAGGCAAGGGTCAACAAATAGCAGTAACAACAGCGTAGGCAAACCATAAACATAAACAGAGACAGGCTGGGGTCAGGTAGGCAGCAGAGATTAAAACGCGGGTAAACAGTCCAAGGTCACAACGAAATTACAATCCAGAAGGTAAACGCTCAGAAATGATAACGGTAGGCTAATCAAGACTTCGCGTTGAGGTGGTGTCTGTGTAATATTTAAATAGTGAGCTGATATGCATCAGGGACCTCATTTATAAAAGTTTGCGTATAAACCTTACTAAAAGTGAACGTACGACATAAATCTGAAAATGGTGTACGCAAGAAAAAAAATGAGATTTATAAAACCATGCGTACACCAGAACCTGCGCAAGAATCCCTTTATAAATCCCAGTCCGTACGTACATCTCCACCTCGTCTCCTCCCGAAATCACCATATATGGAGCTTTACAACGCCTAGTTTTACTATGCATAACCTCATCTGCATATCATTTCCATGCATGTTTCCATTTTTAAAGCCGTCAAAAGTACAAGACATTGGGAAATATTACATACGGACTATGAATGCCATTTGTGCCACACATATTACCAAAAATCATCTAATATCCTTGCTGTTTTATAATAAATATATCAAAATATCCATAACAACAAAATTGTAGCTATAAAATAGCTTACTTCTCAGATAAAGTTCTTAGAATAGAGTTGATTCATTCATTTCCAGTGTCCAAATAGTATTTTAATTGTTTTAAACAATTCGAATGAAATCGAGTTTATGCAGTTTTGCTGATAAGGTGAACATCTTTTAGGATGTTTAGGCTATTTTAGTGGACACAGATATCGGTCTACTTATTTATTGCAGTGTAAATATAATTCTCTGACAAAGTATTTTAAAAAGGAAACGTATAAATCTTACCGTTTCCTTCAAATACAGTGGTATTATTCATAATAGTTTGAAGATGCTGTACAGACATCAACACCTCCTCCAGCTGCGGTCGTACAGTAAGATATTATCATTGAACCTGTTCAAACCGGACTATAGACTGTCCAATCCAGCATTATATCGCAGTAAGTGAGCATCACTGATCATGAGGAATTATTGTGCTCCATCACTCTCACTGTCATTAAAACAGCGTGTCGCAGGAAAAGTGATCAAAAGCAGCACATCCACTATCTAAATCCATATCATTTTTGTTTATCTTCTGCGTAATGACTTTATGTAATTTTAGGGCTTATCGACATTAATAAATGTGGAATATTAATGTAAATGTGTATATCAAAACAGCGTTTAAAATCCTTCCGTTTACTTCATTACTTTGCTCAGTCTAGTAAAAGCGTTCGTACGGATGGGTCAGAGTTTGCGTGAAAGTGCGCAAATTTCAAGTTTGTTTTTATAAATCCCATCGTTTGCGTCAGAAGTAGCGTACGCCTCTTTCAGGGCACGTTTTGTGCGTACGCATCAGTTATAAATGAGGCCCCAGGTGTGTGTGTAATCAGACCCAGGTATGAGGGTTTATGGGAAATGTAGTCCGAAATCGCTAATACTCGGGTGAGAGCTCCCTCTGCTGATCCGGAGGACGTGAAGAGTGAGCCCTACTCGTAACAATAACGTTTTTGTGCAAATGTTTTGAGACTGAGCATGCAATTAACGTCACTGGAAGAATATTTGCTCATAACTCTGAGAAAACCTCCCTGTTAGCTGGGTTTTCCTGAATAATTACTTAAAACCAGTGTTGGGGAAAGTTACTTTTAAAAGTAATGCATCACAATATTCCCTAAAAAGTAACAAATTGCATTACTTAGTTACTTTTTTTCTTGTGAAAAGTGATGCGTTACATTACTTTCGCGTTACTTTTTCTCACCTGGGCTGAGGTTGCTTTGTTTGTTTTTTCATAACAACAAAAAAAGTTCTATTTTTGGTCAATGATAAAGCTCTTTCACACCAAAAGAAAATGCATATTTACACCTGTACAGTAGAGGGCGCAGCTCAAACAAACCTTAAAGAAGAATAGGATACAGGAGAAGTCATTTTTGCTTATGATCATTGTTGAAATCGATCGTTGAAGGTCAGCAGCAAAGATATTGGTTAATAAAGTGAGATTAAATACATAAAGTATATGTGTAATTCAAGATAGTTATAGGTTTGCATTTCAGTTTTTATGCATTTTCAGGAATACTGAATGCTTTCGTGCGAGTGAGATGAGTAAACGCATGTTCACATTTAATCTAAAACTACAATAACCATCATGTTCACGCAAGCTTTATTTCTCTCAACATGGGGAGCTGTCAGTCAATAAATGTGAAAAAGTAATGCATTACTTTACTAGTTACTTGAAAAGTGATCTGAATATGTAACTCAGGTTTCTTGTAATGCATCACTGGTTATCATCAAAAATTGTGAATTTAAAAAAAGTAATATGTGATGTTAAAAAGGACGGGTGTGTTTCCTCTGTGGTGCAGGTCTATAAGGGTTATGTAGATGACAGCAGGAACACTGATAATGCCTGGGTGGAGACCACCATCATCACGCTTCACTGTGACAAACACACTCCGCTGATGGCAGATCTAAACCGCATAGTGAGTAGAAAATATCACTTCATCTCACATTTCTGTACGGTTTAAAAGAAGGAATATTGGCCAAACTGAATACAAAGTGTCTCTTGTTTGAATAAACCATAAATAAAATACAGCAAAGTGCCAAATGCAAGTCAAAGCCAAGTAAATCTCCATGTGGGGCGATAAAACGAGATGTGGCTTAAATCAGACCCTGTTGTAGGTGATGTTGGCAGTCGAGTAAAACGTACAAACCAAAAGAAAACATCTCCTTTGACTCATGCATCTTCATATATTTGTGACAAATGAAAACTGACTCATCTCACTTTCGATGTCGCCAGTGGCAGATATATATATATATATATATATATATATAAACACACACAGATCAGGCATAACATTATGACCACCTTCCTAATATTGTGTTGGTCACCTTTTGCCGCCAAAACAGTCCTGACCCATCGAGGCATGGACTCCTCTAGACTCTGTTCTGTGGGATCTACTCCAAGAGGTTCGCAGCAGATCCTGTAAGTTGCGAGGTGGATCCTCCATGGATCGGACTCGATTGGATTGAGATCAGGGGAGTTTGGAGGTCGAGCCAACACCTCAAACTCTCCTCAAACCATTCCTGAAGCATTTTTGCTTTGTGTCAGGAGCATTATCCTGCTGAAAGAGCCACAGCCAACAGGGAATACGGTTTCCATGATGGTCTGCAACAATGTTGAGATAGGTGGAACGTGTTGAAGTAACGTCTACATGGATGCAGGACTCAAGTTTCCCAGCAGAACATTGATCCAGAGCATCACACTGCCTTCTTCCCATAGTGCATCCTGGTGTCATGTGTTCCCCAGGTAAGAGACGCTCACGCACCCGGACATCCACGTGATGTAGAAGAAAACACGATTCACCTTCCGTCGCTCCGTGGTCCAGTTCTGACGCTCACGTCCCACTGTCGGCTCTTTCGGCGGTGGACGGCGGTCATCATGGACACCTGACCGGTCTCGTCTGCAGCTCCAAACACAACAAACTGATGCTCTGTGTGTTCTGACACCTTTCTATCAGAACCAGCATGACCTTCTGGAGCAGTTTGAGCTACAGGAGCTCGTCCGTTGGATCGGCCCACGCGGGCCAACCTTTGCTCCCCACGTGCATCAATGAGCCTCGGCCGTCCGTGACCCTGTCACCGGGGTCCTTAAGCTTGGACCATATTTGATAGATACTGACCACTACAGACCAGGAACAGCCCACAAGAGCTGCAGTTTTGGAGATGCTCTGACCCTGTCGTCTATACAAACCACAGCCTTTGCCAAATCGCATCCAATTTAAAGTGTTAGTTCACCCAAAAATGAAAGTTCAGTCATTAATTCCTCTCCCTCGTGTCGTTCTACACCTTCGTTCATCTTCAGAACACAAATGAAGATATTTTTGATGAAATCCGATGGTTCAGTGAGTCTCTATTGACAGCAAGATAATGAACACTTTCAGATGTCCAGAAAGACACTAAAACATATTTAAAACAGGTCATGTGACTACAGTGGTTCAACCTTAATGTTATAAAGCGACGAGAATACTTTTTGTGTGTCAAAAAAACAAAATAACGACTTTTCAACAATATCTAGTGATGATTCAAAACACTGATTCATGAAGCTTTACGAATCTTTTGTTTCAAATCAGTGATTTGGTTCGTGTATCAAACTGACAAAGTCACGTGAACTATTGAAGTTTCGAATCACTTCTGACGTAACGAAGCCTCGTTTACTGAAATCACATGACTTTGGCGCTCCGAACTACTGATTCAGAACAAAAGATTCGTAAAGCTTCACGAATCAGTGTTTTGAATCATCACTAGATATTGTTGAAAAGTCGTTATTTTGTTTTTTTTGCCGCACAAAAAGTATTCTCGTCGCTTTATAATATTAAGGTTGAACCACTGTAGTCACATGACCTGTTTTAAATATGTTTTAGTTTCTTTTTGGACATTGAAAGTGTTCATTATCTTGCTGTGAATAGAGAAAAATATCTTCATTTGTGTTCTGAAGATGAACGAAGGTGTAGAACGACACGAGGGAGAGGAATTAATGACTGAACTTTCATTTTTGGGTGAATTAACCCTTTAATCGCGATAAATCGTGCAGCTAATATCTGCGCATAACAGATGATTAAGGTGCATAAATCTGGGGATTTCCCAGTTTAAAGTTGCAGTGCTCCATGTATATTGTGCAGATTCTGAATGAATGTTAGGATCTCATAACACAGTCTGAGGAGAGTGATTGTGAAGATGCGAGTCCCCAGTTGGATGTTATCTCGAAAGAAATAAAACATCATTTAAGCACAGTCACAGCACTCCATCAGGGGTTTTTAATTTAATGAATCAGTGGCAGTATTTCAGCTCTCGTTGGGTTTACAGAGCAATTCAAGCTGTCTTTGTTTTTGCTGCAGGTTGAGAGCTCGGCGTCATCTCAGCAGCCGCTCAAGTGGCGGGAAGTGAGCAGCGCCGCGTGCGTGTGTCCATACCAGCGAGAGGCTCTACGTCAAGTAGCACAGCGTCACAACACACACTTTTGACCCTGAGGAAAACACACCCCTGCTACACCAGAAACGACGAGCGCAAACACACCGTGCATTCCTACGTGTCTTTAAAGGCGTGTCATTTCTGTGCCACTTACACCAACCAGACAGAAGTGCATGAATAATGACTGTTTTCAAACAGGTTTTTTTCATTTGGACCGCTCAAACAGATTGCATTTCATTTAATGGTGCCTTTAACACAGAACTCCAGATAACTTGCTCACATTCATGCAGATTTCTGTACAATCCATAAGCCATACAGTTAAGCTTCACACATATGGTACGTTGAATGTGTTTTATAACGCATTATTGTATTTATTAGTAATTTTGGACATGTGTTTTCAGTTTCTGGAGTCAATATGAATTTGAATGTGGTTGTTGAGCATTTTAAAACATAAATGCTGGTACCAAAAATCAAGTGTTTAGTTTGTATAGATATATGCATAAACATATATAGTTTCAGAGTGAAGTTGAGGACTTTTATTATGCGATAATGACCGATCGGCTGCACATTATCCCGCTTCTTATACGGCTATTTAAATAATGAATATATTCGCATTAAATATAGAAGCAATAACCTTCAAATTAAATATTTATTTTAATTTATGAAAAGAAAGAATGGTGTAAAAAAAAAAATGTAATGGATATTCTGTAAATATGTATGCGAAATGAGAAAAATTCAATGCAAATGGCATTGATACATGGTCATATGGAGGATTATATTATATTATTTCACATTGAACATTCACCTGCATTTAACAAGCAATTATGAAATGCCTTAAATATTAGAAAGGAATGCAGAAATGCAACGCAAACAATGAAGTGTCCTCAATATAAGTTTTATATATATAAGTTAGTGTGACTCAGGTTTGTATGGAAGCCCGTTCCCGCCACTGTTGAGAAAAAAAAATATTCTGTAAGTCATAATAATGAGAAACTTTCTCATAATAATGACTTAGTATCTCATAATAATGAGAAACTTTTCTCATAATAATGAGAAACTTTCTCATAATAATGACTTAGTATCTCATAATAATGAGAAACTTTCTCATAATAATGACTTAGTATCTCATAATAATGAGAAACTTTTCTCATAATAATGAGAAACTTTCTCATAATAATGACTTAGTATCTCATAATAATGACTTAACATCTCATAACAATGACTTAGCATCTTTAACTTAATCAAAAAAAATTTTTTTTTTAGAAACTTTCTCATAATAATGACTTAGTATCTCATAATAATGACTTAACATCTCATAATAATGACTTAGTATCTTATAATAATGACTTAGCATCTAACTTAGTGCTTAAGTAACTTTAGTAACTTAAGTTTTTTAGAAACTTTCTCATAATAATGACTTAATAATGACTTAGTATCTTATAATAATGACTTAGCATCTAATTTAGTACTTAAGTAACTTTAGTAATTTAAGTTTTTTAGAAACTTTCTCATAATAATGACTTAACCTCATAATAATGACTTAGTATCTCATAATAATGACTTAACATCTCATAATAATGACTCATAATGAATGTTTTTTTAAAGATAGTAAGTCATTATTATGAGATGTTAAGTCATTATTATGAGATACTAAGTCATTATTATGAGAAAGTTTCTCATTATTATCAGAAGGTTTCTCATTATTATGAGATACTAAGTCATTATTATGAGAAAGTTTCTCATTATTATGACTTACGGAATTTTTTTTTTTTCTCAACAGTGGCGGGAACAGGCTTCCATAGGTTTGTGAACTAAATATCTGCACTGTTAAAACTATTAAGCCTGGACAACTCAATAAAAAAATGAAAGCAAACTATTTGATGATGAATAACGTGCATAATGGCGTATGCAACAATAAATCTGTGTGACTTTACAGTATTTTCTTGGCTTATTTGTTGTTGTTGTTTTAAAAAACAGGTTTGTTATAAAAGCGTCTGCTAAATGCATAAATGTAATTAACTAAATGATTTAGCTTCTAAATATTATCGTGTTTTATGTGATGAATCGACTGATAAATTGTACAAATAAACAGCAATATGTGTCTTTTGGAACACGTGATGACGCAAAAGAATCACTGAATCGGTTCTTTGAAACAAACTGTTCGAAAGAACCGGTTCGCTCAAATGAATCCGACTTTCCATCATAATAAACGCACAATAATATAATACAATGTGCACAAAACAAACTAAACGAAAAGGTGTATGTGGGAAATGTAACTGTAGTGAGCACCATAAATAAAGAATGAGTGAGTAAAACGAGAAATATTCCCCACATACGAAACAGAGTTGCTTTTAATAAACAGGATTTTATTATTTCATAACAAACTAAACAAAAATCAGCGAAGATGGCTGCTTTTGTTTAATATAAATGCAAGATATATTTAGGTTCTAAATATAATCGTGTTTTATGTGATGAATCAACACAGAACACAGATTTGTTATAAAAGCGTCTGCTAAATGCATAAATGTAATTAACTAAATGATTTAGCTTCTAAATATTATCGTGTTTTATGTGATGAATCGACTGATAAATTGTACAAATAAACAGCAATATGTGTCTTTTGGAACACGTGATGACGCAAAAGAATCACTGAATCGGTTCTTTGAAACAAACTGTTCGAAAGAACCGGTTCGCTCAAATGAATCCGACTTTCCATCATAATAAACGCACAATAATATAATACAATGTGCACAAAACAAACTAAACGAAAAGGTGTATGTGGGAAATGTAACTGTAGTGAGCACCATAAATAAAGAATGAGTGAGTAAAACGAGAAATATTCCCCACATACGAAACAGAGTTGCTTTTAATAAACAGGATTTTATTATTTCATAACAAACTAAACAAAAATCAGCGAAGATGGCTGCTTTTGTTTAATATAAATGCATGATATATTTAGGTTCTAAATATAATCGTGTTTTATGTGATGAATCAACACAGAACACAGATTTGTTATAAAAGCGTCTGCTAAATGCATAAATGTAATTAATTAAATGATTGGGTTTGCTGTGACGTAACAT
Organism: Zacco platypus; assembly: GCA_038088235.1. Classification (NCBI taxonomy): domain Eukaryota; kingdom Metazoa; phylum Chordata; class Actinopteri; order Cypriniformes; family Xenocyprididae; genus Zacco; species Zacco platypus. The sequence continues at coordinate 35,883,270 of CM076081.1, read as the reverse complement.
TTAATTACATCTCCCAAAAAAAACAAAACAAAACAGCAGCGTGAAAATTAGACGTGAACTTTGTTCCAATTTTTGTTCATTTGCGATATATAGTCATATAACATGAATAATGTCCGTAATATACAACAATGCCATTGGTTGTGTATATTGTAAGTTGAAAGTAGACCTTAAGAGTTAGCTTGTTTTGTTTTCTTATGTATTTAATATATATTCTTATATTCCCGCCCTTTAAAGACAATCCTGTCAGGAAATCTTTGATTGACAGGCAGAGCGCGTGACGCTGGCCACTCCTCCGACGCTTTCTGTGCCGTTTAACTCTGAGCTTAGTTGGGTTATTTCTCACATTCTCACATTTTTGAGTGTTTTGTGCTAGGTAACAGCGATATTTTAGGTGTTGTACTGAAAACGCGTACAGCATTTTAAGTATAGCTGCCGGCTTCGATCCGCCGTCGCTCTCGGGACAGTTTCGCTTTGAAGGTGACGATCGCGCGCTGATTGGTGGACGCGTGTGGCTCGAGCTCACGGCAGTATCGGTTCCACGCCCTTCAGATGTGAAAGAGCCCACGCGCTGCTTTCACTTCAAGTAAACAAGCGTTGTTGAAATATTTTGAAAATATAAACAGGAACACCTGACCGCTAAGCGATTACACCCAAAACTCGACACGTATGCACCACAGAAACGATATACACGAGCGGTGTCCGATTCGAAAATGAATTGTTCATTTGAGTCGGATCTTTTCAATGATTTTGTTGAATCGATTCTTTAATATGGTTCACAGGTTCGATTCGTCATAAATGAACCGAGGATTTTGTGATGGAACGGAAAGTAAGTGTTTGGTAAGTAAAAGGTAATTAACTACTAGGTACTAGTTAATTACATCTTCGACAGTCTAATTAGATTACTGTACTAATTACTGTATTGCATTACTTATTACTAATTACTTTGTAAAGTATTTACATTAAAACATGTATTTTAACATCAGACGTTAAATTTTGATGTTCTATTGTCTATACAGTATTTAATGCAATAACATCAGAAGTAACTGTAATAAAATTACAGGAAAGTTTAAGCGTAATCCCATACTTTACATTTTCAAGGGAAAAGTAATTAAATTACAGTAATTAATTACTTGGCAATGCATTACACCCAACACTGATTATAGTCAGAAATAGCAGAAATATTACAAATAAAGTTATATCAACACATGTACGAAACAGATTTGGTTTTAATAAACATTTCATAACAAACTAAACAAAAATCAGCGAAGATGGCTGCTTTCGTTTAATATAAATGCAAGATATGTGTTTTATGTGATGAATCAATTGATAAATTGTACAAATAAACAGCAATATGTGTCTTTTGTAACGCAGGGATGACGTGATGACGCAAACGAATCACTGAATCGGTTCTTCGAAACAAGCTGTTCGAAAGAACCGGTTCGCTCAAATGAATCCCATCATAATAAACGCATATTATAGTACAATTTTCACAACACAAACTAAGCGAAAAGGTGTATGTGGGAAATGTAACTGTAGTGAGCACCATAAATAAAGAATGAGTGAGTAAAACGAGAAATATTCCGCACATACGAAACAGAGTTGGTTTTAATAAACAGGATTTTATGATTTCATAACAAACTAAACAAAAATCAGCTAAGATGGCTGCTTTCGTTTAATATAAATGCAAGATATACTTAGGTTCTAAATATTATCGTGTTTTATGTGATGAATCGACTGATAAATTGTACAAATAAACAGCAATATGTGTCTTTTGGAACACGTGATGACGCAAAAGAATCACTGAATCGGTTCTTTGAAACAACCTGTTCGAAAGAACCGGTTCGCTCAAATGAATCCCATCATAATAAACGCACAATAATATAATACAATGTGCACAACACAAACTAAACGAAAAGGTGTATGTGGGAAATGTAACTGTAGTGAGCACCATAAATAAAGAACGAGTGAGTAAAACGAGAAATATTCCGCACATACGAAACAGAGTTGCTTTTAATAAACAGGATTTTATGATTTCATGACAAACTAAACAAAAAATCAGCGAAGATGGCTGCTTTTGATTAATATAAATGCATGATATATTTAGGTTCTAAATATAATCGTGTTTTATGTGATGAATCAACTAACAAATAAACAGCAATATGTGTCTTTTGTAACGCAGGGATGACATGATGACGCAAAAGAATCACTGAATCGGTTCTTTGAAACAAGCTGTTCGAAAGAACCGGTTCGCTCAAATGAATCCCATCATAATAAACGCACAATAATATAATACAATGTGCACAACACAAACTAAACGAAAAGGTGTATGTGGGAAATGTAACTTTAGTGAGCACCATAAATAAAGAACGAGTGAGTAAAACGAGAAATATTCCCCACATACGAAACAGAGTTGCTTTTAATAAACAGGATTTTATGATTTCATAACAAACTAAACAAAAATCAGCGAAGATGGCTGCTTTTGTTTAATATAAATGCAAGATATATTTAGGTTCTAAATATTATCGTGTTTTATGTGATGAATCAACTGATAAATTGTATAAATAAACAGCGATATGTGTCTTTTGATGACGCAAAAGAATCACTGAATCGGTTCTTTGAAACAACCTGTTCGAAAGAACCGGTTCGCTCAAATGAATCCCATCATAATAAACGCACAATAATATAATACAATTTTCACAACACAAACTAAACGAAAAGGTGTATGTGGGAAATGTAACTGTAGTGAGCACCATAAATAAAGAACGAGTGAGTAAAACGAGTATGCGCTATAAAAAAAAAAAAAAAAAAAGATAAATTCCGCACATTTATACGCGTTTGTGACTGAGAACATTCAGCATCCTCGAGGACGCGACTCTATGAATGAGCACGCGCGCCGCGATCTATTTTTATCCCCAGCGCCGGTGCAGGTGCACAGGTCAGAGCACGCGGAAGTGACGTGCGCGCTCACGAGACTCGCATTAAAGCATCGGGATTAGAGCTGAGGACAGTCGAGCGGAGAGCAGCCGAGTCAAACGGTAGGATTTTATCCTTCCTTTATTATATACTCGCGGTTTTTGCTTTCTCATAAATGCTCGTGGAGCAAACGCTGACATAAATCGCGCGTTTTATCGGTTTGTTTATGTGTGTGAGGGAGTGTGTGTGATCGTCGCTCGCGCGCCTGATGTGATGTAGAAATATCCACACAGTTGTTTTACAAACACCAGTTCGTGTTCTAATACGTTTTGAATCTCAACCAGCTACAAACATATATATAATACCTCTATACACATATTTAACACCCCTGGCTAAACAGCTATTGGTCAGATTCATAGCTGTCAATCGTGTGTTTACGTGTGTATATATTTCATCTGACGTCTAAATGGGCCATTGAACACAGAGGCCCCTAGTTATTTGTTTGTCTGCCAAGAATGTGACTGTCCCAGCAGCCTCGATGGTGCTGCAAGTGCAGATGCTGGAACAAAGCTTTCACATCACAAGCCTGATTGTTGTTGTACGATATAAACAAATCTTCCCATTCCAGTCTGCTTAAACAAGGCTGTCAGATCCAGATGAATAGACTTTAGCTGTTGTTTTTATAGTTTAAAGGGATAGTTCACTCAAAAATTAAAATCCGAACTTTCATTTTAACGTTTATAGGAATAATCGTAATCGTACGGCTTATAATATAGGTCATTTAATGGCTGTGACAACTTGCCCCGGCTCTTCCCTGCTTGCTTTCATATCCGGGTGACTCGGATTTGTACAGTCCACTGTAACTGACACAAACGCGGTCAGCAGTTATCATGGCATCCTGCACCAAAGATTACAGCCTGGGATGTAAATAAAGAAGCTGATGTGTTGCTGAAACAAGCTTTCATTCGTCCCGTTTAACCCTGACGTATGAAATATTTTGCATTTTAATCAATTGGCAGACGCTTTTATCCGGCAATTAGGGGTTCGGTAACTTTTTAGTCATGGTATCGAAGGTGGAGAGAGTGCTGTTTATTCGCAATCGCCACTTTCAATTCGTGGGAATCGAACCTGCAACCTTCAGGTTACAAGCCCGACCCCCTCACCGTTAGGCACGACTACCCCGTGGGGGTTTGTCCACGTATAAATGATAAATATAATACAATAATACAGGTATAAATAAATATAAAAAAGTTTGCATGTGTGTTTTGTATCACATTTTATGGCTCAAATATTGAGAATATGTGTGCATAAATTTGCTGTCACTCTATATCTCCAATAATATGTCTTATTAAGATGATATTTAGTGCTTAGTTTTATTATTAAAGATCTATGACGTTTCAAAACATATAATGGAAAGCAATGCAATGATTGAGAGATGAGCATATAAACCTGATGATCATATTTGATACTCACATTTTGAATTTACTTTTTATGAGGAACGGATCAAGCAAACGTAAGTGTTGAACCGAGCTGAAGGTGAACGTTTAAAATGCGTTATATATATATTGCTATTTGAATTATAACACATTTGTGACTGGTTTTAAAGAGGACCTATTATGCCCCTTTCACAGGATGTAATATCAGTCTCTGGTGTCTCCAGAATGTGAAGTTTCAGCTCAAAATCCTCCACAGATCATTTATTATAGTGTCAAATTTGCCTCTATTTGGGTGTGAGCAAAAACACGCCGTTTTTGTGTGTGTGTCCCTTTAAATGTAAATGAGCTGCTGCTCCCCGCCCCCTTTCCAGAAAAAAGCTTTAACAGCTCAACAACAACAAAGCTGGAGAATCTCACGCAGACGGTGTTCATCCTTACATTGTTCAAACTGATGGAGAGACTCAGGAAGAAGTTCCAACTTTTAGACGTTTCTGAACGGTTAGTGGATAAATTGATGTAGTTGCTGTGGAGTTGATCAACTCATCACTAGCATGTGTCGTCACGTTCGTCTTTTTTCCTTGAATTGACCCTCGTTTGTGAAGCAGTCCGGCGTAAAATGACGGCATCAACAACACTCGACTACAACAACTCTAAAGCAGCCCCAGCGTGGCCCCGCCCCCTTTGTTGCGTGTTCTCGTGGGCGGGGTTTATGCAAATTTGAGGGTCCCTGAAAAGTAATTTCTGTAAAAGAAAATATCTCTCTTTGCATTGAACTTTGAGCGTTGTAACTTCACAGATGTTGTTTCTGCTCAAACAGCAACATCACACACTAACTAAAGTTAAAAAAAGTGAAATCATAATCAACCGCCCCTTTAAGTGCATGTCCAAACATTTGCACACTTGTTTTCTAAATGTCCACGTGTGTCAGTAACGAGACGCCGCCATCAATCCGCTGAGACTGACACGGGTGCAGTTACAGGTCACTCTCTCCAATTTAGCAAATGTGGGTGTTCCCTCGTTCCCTCGTTCTCCACTGCACCTCTAATTAAGCAAATGTAGCCTCTCTCACTCGAGACGCCTCTCGGCTCGAGCTCAACCTATTATCTTTGTGTTTTTAAATGTAGTGGAAGGAAAGTGGATAGTTGGCACTCGCCGGCAAACGTGAGACTGCAAATGTGTGAGGGATTTTGCAAGGGCAAATTTACATAGAACCGTATTAAAGCAATAATTTATGTAAAAGTAGTTCATATGACTCGTGCACTAATATATATATGAGTGAGATTTGAGAGAATTATTCCTGTAATGGCCAAAAAGGAAATTATCCTGTATGACAATTCATTACAGGCTATATAAAATAACAAATGTGTTTATCGAGAATATTATCTGTCAGGTTTGTATTAAAATGTGAAGGCAAAAGACCTTATTGGAAACAGGCAGAGAGCGAGATGCTCATGTGTCCTCTTATGAATCAGCATCTGATTTCTTATATAATCTCTCCACTGAATCATATGCAAATAGGACACTGAGGGTCTCCTGCACGCTACAGTACAGCTGCACAAAATACATGAGCAAAATATATGATATATATATCCCAATTAAATGGTATTTATTGATATATATATATATATATATATATATTTTTTTTTTTTATATATATATATATAATTTATATTTATACATTTTTATAAATATTTATATATAATATATAATAAATATTTTATATATATATATATATAAATATTTATTATATATTATATATAAATATTTATAAAAACGTATGTTTGTATATATTAATTACATTGTATATAAATATTAATATATATGATTATTACAATGGTTTCAATAATAATAATTCATTACTAATAATTAATAATCAATAATAATGATTACAATTACAGTGATAATGCTTGAAAATAAATTGAAAAAAATATAGGCCTATTTAATATATGTAATACATTTAATATAGCAATAGCTTTATATATATATATATATATATATATATATATATATATATATATATACTAAATATAATATGTAAATATTCATAATGTGTCATATAATATATATATATATATAAATATATATAAATAATACATTTCTATATATATATCATATAAAAATATTTTATAAATATTTATATATATATATATATATATATATATATATATATATATATATATAAAAAATACATTTTTATAAATATTTGTATATAATATATATTGTATAATTACGTGTATATATATGTGTGTGTGTATGTTTTTTATATACATATATATATATATAAGTACATACTATATAATATATTTATATTTATAATTATTACAATTACGGTGATAATGCTTGAAAATAAATAGGAAAGAATATATGTAATATTTTTCATATATCTTATATAACTATATTATTACAATATCTTTATTGATTAATTATAGATGGATAGATAGATAGATCAATCGGTCGATCTTTTAAAAATTTTTAAGACGTGAAAATTGGCATGCAGAAAACATCTTCACGTTTAAGGCACTCATACTGTGTCGTTTCCCAGAAGTGACATCACACCGGGAGGAGGCGGGGCGGGAACGGAAAACAGTATTTATGTAATTGACATGTGGGACACATCCCTGTAATCCTGGAGAGAAAACCTCTCCTTCTGCTGTTTCATTTTCATAAGCTCACAGCGACTGTCAGGTTTGCTCAAGTATGTATGAGCCTTTGTTTCATAAGAGAGCGACCTTGATCTGTGTGTTTCATCCTGTTAAAGAGCATATTTGTTCTCAGGCTCACAGTTGTCCGTCCGGCGGCTTCTATCAGTTTCAGTGCGTGATGGGTTTCCAGAACGCTGGTCCAGTTCCAGTCTGCGAATCTGACCGGAATGATCACTCACTCCATCTTCCCGCTCCCGTTCTCCTCCTCTCATCCCCCTCAGCTCAGCGTGTGTTTCCTCCTGTGGAGTGACATTTCAGTAATGAAGCGATCTCTCCTCTCTGCAGGGCTTGAGCAGTGAAGGGTCCCTCAGAAACTCAAACACTAACAGCACACACTTCACTGTCTGCGCTTCATTTTCAAACAGATCCATGAGGGGCTCCGTTCCAGCTCTGAGAGACGGGATGGACGCATTAAAGGGTTAAATTCACCCAAAAATGAATTAATTACTCATCAATTCTTCTCCCTCGTGTCGTTCTACACCTTCGTTCATCTTCAGAACACAAATGAAGATATTTTTGATGAAATCCGATGGTTCAGTGAGTCTCTATTGACACTTTCAATGTCCAGAAAGATACTAAAACATATTTAAAACAGGTCATGTGACTACAGTGGTTCAATCTTAATATTATAAAGCGACGAGAATACTTTTTGTGCGGCAAAATAACGACTTTTCAACAATATCTAGTGATGGACGATTTCAAAACACTGATTCATGAAGCTTTACGAATCTTTTGATTCGAATCAGTGGTTCGGAGCGCCAAAGTCACGTGATCTATTGAAATTGTGAGTCACTTATGACATAACGAAGCCTCGTTTACTGAAATCACGTGATTTTGACCACTGATTCGAAACAAAAGATTCGTAAAGCTTCATGAATCAGTGTTTTGAAATCGTCCATCACTAGATATTGTTGAAAACGTGTTATTTTGGGGGTTTTTGCCGCTCAAAAAGTATTCTCGCCGCTTTATAACATTAAGGTTGAACCACTGTAGTCACATGACCTGTTTTAAATGTTTTAGTATCTTTCTGGACATTGAAAGTTCAGTCATTAATTCTCTCCCTCGTGTCGTTCTACACCTTCGTTCATCTTCAGAACACAAATGAAGATATTTTTGATGAAATCCGATGGTTCAGTGAGTCTCTATTGACAGCAAGATAATGAACACTTTGATACTAAAACATATTTAAAACAGGTCATGTGACTACAGTGGTTCAATCTTAATATTATAAAGCGACGAGAATACTTTTTGTGCGGCAAAATAACGACTTTTCAACAATATCTAGTGATGATTCAAAACACTGATTCATGAAGCTTTACGAATCTTGTTTCGAATCAGTGGTTCGGAGCGCCAAAGTCATGTGATCTATTGAAATTTCGAATCACTTATGATGTAACGAAGCCTCGTTTACCGAAATCACGCTCCGAACCACTGATTCGAAACAAAAGATTCATATGGCTGGGCATAAATTATTTATTTTAATGTTTTAGTTTTTAGTAATTAATAAATGCTCGTTTCATTACTGAATGAATCAGTGTTTTTGCACACATCTTTTGAATGAATGATTCAATGACAAAAAAATTTAAAGTTACTTGTCGCCACCTAGTGGCGTAAGATGTAATTGATACAACCGTTATTTGAAGCGCCGAGTTAGTTTCAAAAGGTGGTTTGCTCTGTTTTGATCGCTATCGTTGACGCCAGTATTTATATCCTGACTTTAAACTTATATCTCAGTACTTATGTGATAATTTGAATATTTGTAACAGAGAAATAACTAATGTGTGGTTGAAAACTGCTCTCTCTGGCTCTGATCAGCATGAACACAGATTTGAATGTTACGGTATGATTTTGTTAAAAGTTTTAAAAGATGCGGGCAAATTGCTGTCATTAATAAAATAAGATCGCGTGGGTGTTTAAATTTAGATCGCGACCTTTTTACAATTAATCATGCAGCTCTAAGTCAGTTATTTTATTTATATATATATATATATATATATATATATATATATATATTAGTTATTTATTTAAATTTTTAATAATATTTGATTTATTTACATTCATTTTTTAATTAGAAAACTGGTAACAACAGTTGGAATTCTCTGAGAATCAACTCAAACTGTTTTGAATCAATTTCAGTGAATTGATTCAAAACTCTGATTCAGTGACTCGTTAGTCAGAAATATTCACATGTCATTTGTCATATATTACAGTATTTGCAGGCAAATATTGCTGTTTATTACTAGATTTTTAACTTCCACAACTTGCGTTAAACCTTATGAATCACAATTCACGACAAAATGCATTTATTCATGCGTTTACGCTTTTTGTGGGAGTTTTACCTAGAAGTATCAACTGCAAAAAATAGATATTTAGATAAACCTTAGTATCCATCCTATCTCATTTTCGTATATGGGTGAAGTGCTTCTTTAAGAAAATGTCACCCATCTTTAAGTTTAGGGTTGAGTTTTCTGGGAGGAGTCAAGTGCGTTTGTAAATCCCACAATCCAACACTGATTGTACTTGAGTGCCTTTCATCTGGTTGTGATTGTATCTGTGTGTTTAAAGCAGAGAGAAGTGCACTAAGCAAACAGCTGTTGTGACTGTGCACTTCTGAAGGGTAAGACTTATTTCGCTTTAGTGTGTGTTTGCTAGTGTATCATACGCTCACGTTTGTGTGTCCTCCCAGATTTGTGTGCTACTATAATTACGAGCGCCTGCAGCGTCTCATGGGGAGCGTATTAACACACACGAGTGGAGGAATAAAAATCACAGCGCACACACTCTCTTTCACTCCTCTTTTCTCCTCTTTTTCTTCCATCGCTGCCCTCCTTTCTTTTCCTCTCTGGCCTATATTTATCTGGTAATCACTATTGAAGTATATTTGATGTAGAGCAGGTGTTAAAAAGTTGTTACGGAGTAGATATTTGTAAGAATATATAGAAAATATATATAAAAATATATAGATTTTTATAAATGATATCAAAGAAGAAAATGTGCAAAGAATTCTGCATGAAAAAAGTTTGAAAAAAATGGGTCTTGATGGATTCAAACGTCTAGCTTCACATTATAAAAGTCTTGGATAATGACAAAATGTAAATTATATAAATTAGACCTGGTCTGATTTTTTTTTAGTCCTGGCCATTGATATTTATGAAATTTATATCAAATAGATGTATCTTATATATATATTATACTTCAATAGTTAGAATGAAAGAAACATAGAATGAAAACAGATTTTCATGTCTTTGAATGTCTCTTCTGATGACCAAGGATGCATTTATTTGATTAAAAATACAGAAAAACAGTAACATTGTGAAATATTATTGCAATTTAAAATAGCTGTTTTCTATTTGAATATATTGTTGAATGAATGAATGCATTGATTGATGGATGGATGTATAGGTAGATGGATGATTAATGGATGGGTGGATGGATGGATTGATAGGTGGATAAATGGGTGGATGGATTGATAGGTTGGTGGATGGATGGATTGGTGGACAAATTGGATGGATGGATGGATTGATAGGTAGATGAATGGATGGATGGATTGTGGATGGGTGGATAGATAGGTGGATGAACTGATGGATGGATGAATTGATGGATGGATGAATTGATGGGTGGATGAATTGATAGATGGATGAATTGATGGGTGGGTGGATGAATAAATGGGTGGATGGGTGGGTGGATTGATGGGTCGGTGGATGGATGGATAGGTGGATAAATTGGATGAATTGATGGATATATGGATGGATGGATGGATGAATTGACGGATGGATGGATGGATGGATGGATAGATGGATGAATTGATGGATGGCTGGGTGGATGAATTGATGGGTGGATGGATGGGTGGATGAATTGATGGATGGATGGATGGATGGGTGGATAGATGGATAGATGGATGAATTGATGGATGGCTGGGTGGATGGATTGATGGGTAGATGGATGAATTGATGGGTAGATGGATGAATTTATGCGTGGATGGATGAATTGATGGATGAATTTATGGGTGGATGGATGGGTGGATGAATTGATGGATGGATGGGTGGATGGATGAATTTATGGGTAGATGGATGGGTGGATGAATTGATGGATGGATGGATGGGTGGATGGATGAATTTATGGGTAGATGGATGGGTGGATGAATTGATGGATGGATGGATGGATAGATGGATGAATTGATGCGTGGATGGATGGGTGGATGGATGAATTTATGGGTAGATGGATGGGTGGATGAATTGATGGATGGATGAATGGATGGGTGGATGGATGAATTGATGCGTGGATGGAATAATTGATGCGTGGATGGATGAATTGATGCGTGGATGGATGAATTGATGCGTGGATGCATGGGTGGATGAATTGATGGGTGGATGGATGAATTGATGGATGGATGGATGGATGGATGAATGGATGGGTGGATGGATGAATTGATGGGTGGATGGATGGGTGGATGAATTGATGGATGGATGGGTGGATGAATGGATGGATGGATGAATTGATGTGTGGATGAGTGGATGAATTGATGGATGAATGGATGAATTGATGGATGGATGGATGGATGAATTGATGGGTGGATGGATGGGTGGATGAATTGATGGATGGATGGATGAATTGATGGATGGATGAATGGATGGGTGGATGGATGAATTGATGGGTGGATGGATGGGTGGATGAATTGATGGATGGATGGGTGGATGAATTGATGGATGGATGGATGAATTGATGCGTGGATGCATGGATGGATGAATTGATGGATGGATGGTTTTTAAAGCATCTCTTGTTTAAACTTTAGTTGCATACAATTTCAAAGAACTGTTTTCTATGTGAATATATAGTAAAATATAATTTGTTCCAGTGATCAAAGCTGAATCTTCAGCATCATTCCTCCAGTCTTCAGTGTCACATGATCCTTCATCATTTCTGATTATGATCAATGTTGAAATCAGTTGTGCTGCTTCATATTTTTGTGGAAACCGTGATACATTTTGTTTTCAGGATTCTTTTATAAAGTTTAAATAGAATCTTTTGTATCATTATAAATGTATTTACAGTCACTTTTGATCAACTGCAAGTGTCCATGCTGAATAAAAGTATTGAGTATTCATTTATTTTAAACGGCGTTTGTCATAACTCAGCTTCTCTGTTTCCTCTCATCATCCTCTCTGTTCTCTGTGATCTTCCTCTTGTTCTCTCGGCTTTTCAAATCTTTTTACTTGTACTGAGGTGATTGGATGACGTCCAGGCCTGTGTAGTTCGTGTCAGGTTTTATTTCTCTGCACCATCAGTAATTCCTTGATCTGTTTTGAAGTATCGTGATTCCATAAAATTGGGCAATATATTAATAACTGGTGACATCCTGTAACTTCAGATCATGCTGTTATAGACTGTTGTGAGTCGTTTCAGTGAGTCGATTTTGTAACTCTGATTCAATTTGTTTGTTATTATCACTTAAAATTGTTATGTCACTAATATTCGCAGAAGTCACTGCTTGCCATTTTTGATAGGAAATGTTTTAGTGTAAATATCCGTCAGTAAATATTGCTGCCTATGAATATGTATTTTTATATTGGTGTATATAAATGAAAATGATTGAATTTGATTTTTCATTGTTTATATAGTGAGAAGCATTGTGGAAAACATGCCTTGATTTAATCTTTTTTTTAATAATGTTTTACTTCGTACATTAAACCAAATTGAATCTATTTGACTATTTAACGTAAGTTTTCTTCTCTATTGTGTCAAATATCCGAGTGAAACGGCTTCTGGAACAAGATTAAATGGTTTGATTTTCTCTGTGAGGAATGAATTGGCTGGTTGGATGGTTGTGGTTTGCTATTGGTGGATCTCATGTGATTGACAGGTCGCTCCGCCCTCGTCTTCAGAGAAGAGATGCCGCTGCAAGACGGAGCTCGAAGTTATTCTGATTAAAGGTCTTTACGAAGCACGTGAATTTAATTGATGATGTGCACGGATAAATCATTTATAATAAACACTGTAAAACAAGAATAGTCGATTTTGATTTCGTAATGAAAATAATTGTTATATAGTTCAGCACTATCTTTAACACACTTCTAACGCTCAGGGTTATCATCAGTATACGTCTTTGTTTGCTGTTGAGGGTTCAGCGTGACTCCACATTGAGCCGCTGGTAGATAACAGAGTCACTGTTACATAACTCACCTGTGTCCAGACCTGACGAGGCGATCGGCGAGTGCTGTAATCTCAGACTCCGTCTGTCTGTCAGCCACTGGCAGGCCTGACTGAACATGCTTCACGGACTCATGCATGTCTAAGTGTGGCGTGATACACGCCCTGAACCCCTGAAGAGCGTGTGGCCACTATCATCTGATCTTTAATACACCGTGTGCATGTGAGGGTGTGTGTGATTGAGGGTTGGTGTTTTGGCCCTTGTGCTGTGGACTTTGAACCGTGCGTTAACCTCTCGGATGGGACGACATCTGGGTTGTAAACCAGAACAGACTTGATGTGTTCTTCTTCCAGACCAAATGTTCGTGAAATGACTTTTGTATAATTTATTTGTGGTTGTTTGATTGCAGGTTTTTCAATGACCAATGCCTTTATTGTGTGTGTGTGTGTGTGTGTGTGTGTGTGTGTGTATAGATGGATGGATGGATGGATGTTTGATGATAATGAATGGGTGGGTGGATAAGTAGGTAGATGAACGATGGATGTCTACTTGGATAGGTGGATGAATGGGTACTTGGTTGGATGGATGGATAAATAGATGGATGGATGGATAGAAGAATGTATACTTGGATTGGTGGATGGATGGATACTTGGATGAATGGATAGAAGGATGTATACTTGGATGAATGGATATATACTTGGATGGATGTATGGATGTATACTTGGATAGATGATTGGATGTATACTTGGATGGATGGATGGATGGATGGATAGATGAATGTATACTTGGATAGGTGGATGGATGGGTACTTGGTTGGATGGATGTATACTTGGATGAATGGATGTATACTTGGATGGATGATTGGATGTATACTTGGATGGATGGATGGATGAATGGATGTATACTTGGATGGATGGATGGATAGATGTATACTTGGATGGATGAATGGATGGGTAGATAGATAGAGGATGGATGGATAGATGTATACATGGATGGATGGATGGATGGGTAGGTAGATAGAGGATGGATAGATAGATGTATGGATGGATGGATGGGTAGGCAGATAGAGGATGGATAGATAGTTGTATACATGGATGGATGGATGGATAGATGAATGATGGATGGATAGATGTATACATGGATGGATGGATGGATGGGTAGGTAGATAGAGGATGGATAGATAGTTGTATACTTGGATGGATGGATGAATGGATGGATGGATGGATAGATGTATACATGGATGGATGGGCAGGTGGATGGATGTATACATGGATGGATGGATAGATGTATACATGGATGGATGGTAGGTGGATGGATGTATACATGGATGGATGGATGGATGGATAGATGTATACATGGATGGATGGTTAGGTGGATGGATGATGGATGGATGTATACATGGATGGATGGATGTATGGATGGATAGATGTATACATGGATGGATGGGTAGGTGGATGGATGTATACATGGATGGATGGATGGATGGATGGATAGATGTATACATGGATGGATGGGTAGCTGGATGGATGATGGATGGATGTATACATGGATGGATGGATGGGTAGCTGGATGGATGATGATGGATGTATACATGGATGGATGGATGGATGGGTAGCTGGATGGATGATGGATAGATGTATACATGGATGGATGGGTAGGTAGATAGAGGATGGATAGATAGTTGTATACTTGGATGGATGGATGGATGGATAGATGTATACATGGATGGATGGTAGGTGGATGGATGTATACATGGATGGATGGATGGATGGATAGATGTATACATGGATGGATGGGTAGCTGGATGGATGATGGATGGATGTATACATGGATGGATGGATGGATGGATGGATGGATGGATGGATGGATAGATGTATACAT
Organism: Zacco platypus; assembly: GCA_038088235.1. Classification (NCBI taxonomy): domain Eukaryota; kingdom Metazoa; phylum Chordata; class Actinopteri; order Cypriniformes; family Xenocyprididae; genus Zacco; species Zacco platypus. The sequence continues at coordinate 35,868,190 of CM076081.1, read as the reverse complement.
GGATGGATGGGTAGGTAGATAGAGGATGGATAGATAGTTGTATACTTGGATGGATGGATAGATGTATACATGGATGGATGGTAGGTGGATGGATGTATACATGGATGGATGGATGGATGGATGGATAGATGTATACATGAATGGATGGTAGGTGGATGGATGTATACATGGATGGATGCATGGATGGATGTATGGATGGATAGATGTATACATGGATGGATGGGTAGGTGGATGGATGAATGGATGGATAGATGTATACTTGGATGGATGGGTAGGTGGATGGATGGATGGATGGATGGATGGATGGATACTTGGATGGATGGATAGATGGATGGATGGGTAGGTGGATGGATAGCTGTATACTTGGATGGATGGATGGGTAGGTGGATGGCTGGTTAGGTGGATGGATGATGTATACTTGGATGAATGGATGGATGGATGGATAGATGGATGGGTAGATATATGGATGGATGTATGATGATGAATGGATGGATGGATGGAAGGATGGAAATGTAGATCACGAAGGTTATTCAATGAAAAATACAGTAAAAACGGTAATACTGTGAAATATTATTACAATTTAAAATAAATAACTTTTCTTTTTGGATATATTTTAAAACATGACTTATTCCTCTGATGGCAAAGCTGATTTTTTTTTTTTTAGCAGCCAGATATTAATAACACAATCTATATTTCAGCAGCGATTGGTGTTTTTACAGATCATGTGATCGAGCCACTGGTTTACTGGAACGCGGGTGAATTCATTCCCGTCTTCGAGTCCTCATTTCTCTTATTCATGTTCGGGACACAAGAGCTGTCAGTGTGTGTGTTCCGACGGTTCTGAATTATTAATGAGAGCGTAACAGAGCCGAGCCATCGCTGGATACTTTACAGCCCGGCCCTGTTGGGCCAAAGAGGCTTCAGATGGATTTCAGTCCTTCATCTCTGTTCTCAACAAAGGGCCTCTGAATTTAGTATGCATGTGAATGAGGTCTAATTTATCCACTAAAGTTTAAATCAGGCTCAGTTTAGGTTTCATTTAGGTCTAGACCTTGACTAACCTGGGTTTTATGGCAGGGGAACCGATGAAGCAGCTTGGTTTGGAAAGTCTGTCGCCAACTTTTTACCAAAGCACACAGATAAAGGCCAGTGTTGTGATTTAAGTCCTTCAGATGTTCGGGCTGCTTTATTTATGGTGCTGAATATGCGATTTGATTAGCATGAACTTTGGAATGTGCTCAGATGTGT
>CM076081.1:35851942-35861942 GCA_038088235.1 Zacco platypus | reverse complement strand
TATATAAATATATATATAAATTAGAAATAAATATATTTTAAAAAAACATTATATATATATATATATAAAGCATATATCTAATATAATTTATCATTTTTAATTACATTAAATTTTTTATGAATATTTAATAAATTAGAAATAAATATGAAAAAAATAATTATTTAAGATAAACGTGCTTTAAATGCCAACTTCTCGATTCTGCAAACCTATTACAGTATTTTTCACAAATAAAGTAATTTATTTAAAAATACATACAAAAACATATAAATACATAAAATAAAATATAAAAAATTATACCGGTCGACCACTAATTTTTACAATTTTGCATTTACGTTTTATATTTTTTAATTTTGTTCATATGTTGGCTTTTAAAATATTTAAAATAAAAAATAATATTAAATTTATATATTTTTTCATTATTATTTAGAGTATTAAGGTAATTGACATGGACGATGTTAATAAAACATTGCATTTGCATCAATTTAACAGTGTCGGTTAATTTAATCAACTAAATTGAACAAGCAGCGAAAATCAATTTTTTGAGTGTGCATATTCCAGTTTGCTCCTGTCTAACCTAAACCGTTCCAATTCAGTAAAGCTGATATGTGGCTCTGCATGCTGGGAAATGTTGCTGTAGCACAGGCTGAGGTAAATGACAGGAAAGGCTTCAGCAAGTGGAAGTTCCAGTTGTTCCGTTACTTCTGTGTTGTGGTTGAGCACAATCTGGGTAGAGTGTTTCACTTTAGAGAGCACATGTATTATCGTGGACCAGAGAGGGTAGTTTAGTTTTACCTACCAAACTCTTCTGCTATATAACAAGAACAAGATGAAATTCAAGTCTTATTGCATGTCTGTTTAATATCCTGTACTCATGACATAACCTTATTAGGTTGAGATTTTAGGCACTTATCAAGACCTGCAGCATCACAAAAGCTGGTACCTGCGCTTTAATATTTCTTATCACTGCAGAATCATGTGATTCAATATGACCCCCACAATCCCACTGTTTTTTGGTACTTAAAGGGCAAAAAATGCACATTCTGTCATCATTTGCTCACACTCATGTCGTTCCAAACCCGTAAGACTTTCTTTCATCTTCGAAACTCGAATCTTTTTAATCACATCTGTGAATTATCTGTCCCTCCATTGACAGCGATGCAACTACCGCTTTGGCGCTACAAAAAGTTCGTAAAACTAATCCACATCAATTGAGCGGTTTAGACCAAATTTTCTGACTCGAGACTCGATCGCTTTATATGATGAACGGATTGAATTTAGTCACATTTTTCAATGTTTCATAAACTCTTTAACGTCTGTAAATGAAGAAATTAAGACGTAAATATTAGTATTGATATTTTAGTCTACTTAGTTTACTCTCATGCCACACATCATGTTCTCACGCCGTGAAAAATACATTGTGGAGCAAAGAGGACACTGACAACGTATGAAACAGTTTCATATTTAATATATCGTAATTTTTTAAAGAAGTTTAATCAATAAATAGCGTCTAGTGTGTGTTTAATGTGTGGTGACAGATCGCTGTAGCTCCTCGTGAAGCGATCATCTCTTCATACTAGTTCATTTATAGCATCAAATAAACATGAATGAACATCAGAAGGAATGTTGTTTCAAGACGTGAGGACACACAATTTATCAAGTTCAAGTTCACCAACGTTAATTTACTAACTCCCCTGACTGCTTTGTCGGACAAAATGGTGGATTCGGGGTTATGATTGGTCAGATCGCCTGTCAATCAAACTGCCGGCGAAGGGTTAATTTTTTTGGGTCTTGAGAGAGATGATGCTTGTCTAGGTGGGTCCTGGAATGGAATAATTTGGGATCCCCTGTATAAAAGTTAATTAAAGTGAAAATTTGTATCCCACCTACATTTTCTGCTAGTAATGAGACTCGAACCCATGACCTTTGGGTTGCAAGTCTGACTCTCTGACCTGCCCCAATTAATGTTAAACTAAAACTGCCAGTAGGTGGCGACAAATCATTGTCTTACCGAGTTACTGTTCGTTCAAAACAGCTGATTCATTCAGGAACAGAGCGAGTGAGTCGTTGAATCATTCATTAGAATGATTCATTAAAAAAACGCAGATTCATTCAGTCGCAAAACTGAAATTGTGTTGCTTAGAGATGCGCAATGGCTGGAAAAACATGCAAGTCAGTTAATAGCCTATTTACATATTGATTATTGACTGTATAACATCAATATCACATTTGCTGATATTCGGAAAAACGGTACTTTTGCTTGTGTGATGTTGCTTATAAATATTAAAAACAAGAATCATACAGGGACTTTTTTTTGCACCATATTTTGGTTTTTGGGAGCATTTTTAATAATTTTGAAGGAATTTTTTCCCCCAGTGGATCATACGTCGCTCCTGATTTTGAGTTGCAAACAGCATTTTATTATGGTGAAATTGAGACAGGATGATTCCACTTCTGGAGGACATGTTGGGAAAGGGCTGAACTCTCCTCATGCGCCGCCAGCATGACATTCACTGAGCCCGACATGAATCTACATCTGTGGAATTAGGCCAAATATGCGCTTTAGAGAGGCGCTTTATGCAACTTCAGTGAGTGTGTTTGTCTGCTGGTTCCTTAAATACAGAATTAGGGGTGACGTTGACGTCAGTTTGGAGACTTATTTGTCTGGCTTTTGTTCGAAAGAGTCTTAATGTGTGTTTATGCGCAGCGGGTTTGGTTTAAAATAGCAGCGAATGCACAAATCCACAGCAGAATTCATTTAGTCACATGCTGAATGCGTACAGAGGTGAACACACACACACACACACACACACACACACACACACACACACACTCCAGCATAAACATATGTTCACACATACACACTCGGGTTCCAAAATTAACACTCGCCAAATGTGAGGAAAAACTGGCTTCAGCGGGTAAATAAAATGCCAGCTATTCACCAGCTGTCTGGTCATTTTTCTCACAAACTGCAACATTTACATTTTTTCATTAAGCAGATGCTTTTATCCAAAGCATTACATTGCATTAATTAAATTAAGTTATAAGAATGATTGATCATCATTGATGACTGATGATTCTTCTTAACACACTATATATATATTTATATATATTTTATTATATATATATATTTTTTTTTTTTTTTTTTTTTTATTTATATATATATATATTTTTATATATATATTTTTTTATTTATATATATATGTATATATATATATATATTTTTTATATATATATATATATATATATTATTTATATATATATATATATATTATTTATATATATGTATATATATATATATTTTTTATTTATTTATATATATATATATATATATATTTTTTTTAATATATATTTTTTATATATATATATTATTTTTATATATATATATATATATTATTTATATATATGTATATATATATTTTTTTAGTTATATATATATATATATATATATATATATATTTTTTTTTTTTTTTTAAATATATATATATATATATATATATATATATATATATATATATATATGTATGTTTTCGTTTTGTATGCGACACTTGCCTGTTTATTTAGTGCTTTTACTGTGCTTTTAAATCTAAATTATTATTTATGAAAATTAAATCGGCTGTTGGGACTCGACTTAAAGAGGAGCTTGTTACTTTTTTTGTATAATATGGCCGACCGTTTGTTTAGTTTTAGTTTGCTAGTCATCAGCAGGTGGAATAGCCTTCTACAGTATATTAATACTTTAATTTAATAATCCCTTCAAGATAATTTTTTAATGCTTATAATTATGGAAGCTTGTTTCCGCCACTAAATAAAAATGATTGTGACTATTTATCTAACAATTCTGACGTTTTTCTGGCTACTGCGAGATATAAAGTTGCAATTTCGACTTTTTTTTTCTCGCAATTGCAAGTTTTTATCACCCAATTCTGTCTTTTTTCCCCTCAAAATTGCGAGATATAAACTCACAATCCTGAGAAAAAATGTCAGTCTTTTTTCCCTCAAAATTGGACATTATAACACTTGCAATTCTGACTTTATAACTTGCTTATAAACATATATATATATATATATATATATATATATATATATATATATATATATATATATATATACATATATACACACACACATATATATATATATATATATATATATATATACATATATACACACACACACATATACATATACACACACATATATATATATATATACACACACACACACATATATATATATATATATATATATATATATATACATATATACATACACACATATATATGTGTGTGTGTGTGTGTGTGTATATATGTATGTATGTATGTGTGTGTATATATGTATATGTATATATGTATATATGTATATGTTTTTTTTGTTTTTTTTATTTAAATGCATGCTGATGCATTTCATTATTGAAATAAGAAGTTGTGCCTGGACTTAATAAAGAGTTTGTTGCTTTTTGTATTATATGCTCAATAGGTTACGTTTAGTTCTAGTTCGCTAGACAGACAGATGGGGATTTTCCTTCTAAAGAGCTTCTGATTGGACAAAAATGCAAGTTGATGTGCAAGTTAATGTCGTCAGTGTTCTTGTTCCGTTTTCCTTAAAGAGAAAGACTGTGTGCATCAAGTAAACTTTTACAAATACACCAGCACAGACATGATGAGCTAAAAGATAAAAGCTACAAAAAAGTCCTATTCACTAAAACCTCTTTAATCGAGGGCGATGCACCACGGAGAGCGAATCTGTGCATTTTTGAAATCATTCCCGTTCCGCTTCCGCATTCTGTCTGTGTGTGAGAGAGAGATCGGCCTCGCTGCATCGTGCCTGCGTCATCCGGCCCCTTCATTCATGAAAAGTGTGACGTGAGCAGTCGCGGCTCTGCTGCCGCCCACTCAGGCGATGCAGCTCTCTCTCTCTCTCTCTCTCTCCTTTAGCTGGTTGGTTTCAGCTGTTTCTCTGCTGAAGGAGGATCATGTATGGCATCTCCGTCAGCTGTGAGTAATCCACTGCAGCTCCGTGTTTGCATGTTTATGTTGGGCTTCAGTGTTTTTCTTTCCATGTATTTGCCGTGTTTTCTTTCTCGTATCCATGCTTTCTGATGACCGTTTAGAGTTGAAGATGTCTAACTTGAGTGAATGCGTGTTGGTGCGCATATGAGCTATATTTGTCTCGTGTTTGATGCGGCGATTCTCCTCCCGCCGCCCTCTGTTGAAGGACAGACGGAGCAGCCAACAGGGATACACCGCTACACACACACACACACACACGCGCGCGCATGCATACGTAACTTAATGACTTTTCTCAAGGGAATCGCATGTCATGCATTTTAACAAAATGCCTCTTCTTTTGTGTTGTCCAGATTAAGATCTTTAATTACACTCTGAGTCATTTTAGATCTGTGTGTGTGTGTGTGTGTGTGTTTATCACAAAGCAATTTTTGCTTGAAAATTCAACTACAATTGATTTACATATTAATCGCATGAATAATACCTTTTTAAATGCTTACTGATACTGTATAAAATTCTCTCTTTATTTGGAACTTAATGGATACAAGCCAAAATGGATTGTTCCGACTCTAAATTCTGATTGGATGAACCTCATTTGAAACTGTTTGTAAAATAGTGAATATACACACACCTTTAATGCACACACATTAATACTGCGTAATGTAATGCAGTAAACAACTAAAGCTTAATAACTAATAACCAAAATTTCAGTAGTCCGTATCCTAATACCAGTCAAATTTCATGGCAAAAACTATTTAAATTTAATTCATTTTTAATGCTAATAATAGTAACCAATTTTTGGTATCATTGCATAATATTTATTATTATATTATATTTTTATTTTATTTTAAATATTATGTGATATTATATTATATATGTGCAGCACCTAAAATTAACACTCGCCGAGGGCCAAATGCGAGTAAAAATCGGCGTTCAATCGTCGTTAACCGGTAACATTTTTATTAATTCTAACAATGTAATGTTGTGATAACATGAACGTGAACAAACGTGAACGACGCCACGGAAGTTTAAGCCTTGCCAATTTAAATATTCAAGCCAAGAAGCCGTGAAATGGAACTTAATTCGTTGCTCGTGCGCTGTTTGAGAAATTTCAGAAAGCCGTGCGCTTTCATTTTAAAACGCATTCGTTTTGCTACAATTGACCCTTCGCAAAACCCGCCCCCTGTTGCTGTGTCCGACAAGCCATGCGCTCTCACGCCACACATCATGTTCTCACGCCGTGAAAAATACATCCTCGAGCAAAGAGGACACTGACAACGTATGAAACAGTTTCATTTTTAAGAAGTTTAATCAATAAATAGCGTCTAGTGTGTGTTTAATGTGTGGTGACAGATCGCTGTAGCTCCTCGTGAACCGATCATCTCTTCACACTAGTTCATTTATAGCATCAAATAAACATGAATGAACATCAGAAGGAATGTTGTTTCAAGCGCGTGAGTTCACAAGTTCGAGTTCACCAACGTTAATCTACTAACTCCCCTGACTGCTTTTGTTGGACAAAAATGGCGGATTTGGGGTTATGATTGGTCAGATCACCTGTCAATCAAACTGTTTGCGAAGAGTTTCTGTCGTTTACACTATGCTGACGTTTCAAATACGAGTCTTGAGTCCATGAACGGTCATGTGATGTACGTTTTCTGTCGTGTAGTGTAGACTGAGATCATTTCTGAAACGCTGTGGAAACGCCAGTGTAGATGAAGATCGTTTTCATTTTAAACCACCGTTTTAAAACGAAAACTCACGGAGCCTCAGACAGCGCACGAATACTGAATTGAGTTTTCTTTTACGTCTTGTGCCTGAATTACAAAATCACCGAAAATTATGTGTCCCGTGTCGTTGAATATCCTAAGTGAACGTCCATCAGTATTGGATCTGTCAGCCTAATATTCCTGTTGCTGTCACTGATTTTAATTTAAATCAAACAAGAAAAGGCTAAGGAAAAAAACACTTTCTGCTCTTGACTGAATAACTACTGTAACTGTAATACTTTTTAAAACTTTAATGTTGAATTTATACAGAGATGACTATCCAGTGTTATTTTACATGTGTCTGTACTTTTACTCGTTTTTAATAATGTTTTAAATTTATATTAGTTACACTAGTAGTTTTAGCTGTGGTATCGAAAATATAATAGATAATTTTGAATTTTCACTGGTATCTAAAACGTTTTTGGTGTCATAACTGCCTGTTTCAAAATATATTAATGGCTGGTAAAGTATTTTATTTGCCATTGGCAGGTGTGGCAAAAAGTTAGTTTTAGGCCTGTGTGTGAGAAAATAAAAGATAATAAATAAATGTATTTAATTATTAATGCTAATAATAGTTTATCATAAATAAATATTGTATTATTATATAATATTTATATATTAGTATTATTATTTAATATATTATTTTTATTATTTATAATAATAAATATTTATTATGAATATTAAGATTAATTTTTTAACTTTTTAACAGTTTTATCTATGTGAAAAACAAATAATAAATATTTTATTCATTTTTATATATATATATATATATATATATATATATATAAATAAAAAAAATATTCAATATATTTTATATATATTAAATATAAAATATTATATATTTATATATATTTATTAATACATATTTTATATATATATATATATATAAATAAAATAAAATATTAAATATATTTTATATATTAAATATAAAATATTATATATTATATTATAATTATTTATTATATAATATATTATATATAATATAATAAATATATAAATATAATATAATATAATTATACTATATATATATATATATATATATATATATAGTATTATTATATTATATTATAATTATTTATTATATAATATAATATATAATATAATAAATATATAAATATAATATAATATAATTATACTATATATATAAAATAACGCACATGCACTGTCATACAGCCTAGTTTGTCTTGTCCTAGTCTATTGTTTCTGTTGTTTTGTGAAGTCTCGTCCATCTGTAACCCAGATGCAATGGAGGAGCGCAGCTCAGTTTGTTTCTAAGCATGTTTATATAACCTCACGCTGGTCGCCAGAGGTTTAAATCAGCAGAGAAAGAAAGAGAGGCTTTTGGGAACTGCTCATATAGACTAATAGAAGAGCTTCTTCAGCTGGTTGTAAAGATGGAATATAACGTAAGATTGCTGCTGGTTTTGCTGTGTGTGTGTGTGTGTGTGTGTGTGTGTGTGTGTGTTCAGTCCGCAGCAGCTAATGGAAGTGCCAATGTAAAGTATTGATTATGTGTCAGAGCTTTAAAAGCGTGGGGGGGAGAAGAGAGAAAAGAGCTGGAAGTGCCTGTAATCTTGAGTCGTGTCATGCGGCTGTGTCATTATAATGTGTGTGTGTGTGTGTGTGTGTGAGGGTCAGTCTCCTGTAATGTGCAGCATCATCTTCATGGCTTTTATTTCCTGCTGTGTGTCGTGTAGAAGATGAGCAGCAGCTGGTCGATTTGCTCGTGGAGCCGGTCAAATGGAGTCGCTCCTCTTGTGTCTTTTGTTGTCGCTCTGGGATCTTTTGTCATCAGAACTGAGCTGAAGCCTTTTTCTTGCTCCTCTTTTTGTCTTCCTTGCATCTTCCTTCTGTGTGTCTGTCAAGTAAGAGTCGAGTTCTGGAAGTAAAAATCCCGTTTATGCTCTCCATATATATTGAATTGATTTGAACGATAACTGTTAAAACACACCGTGAACTATAAGGTTGTTAATCAATGGCAGCCAATCTGCATTATTTCAACATATATTTTTTTTAAATAATCTAATTCAACAGTGAAATTCCTTGTGGAAAAATTATATTACCCATGATTCTGCTGAGAAATCTCTACCAATCAGAGATTGTGGCAAAAGAACCTGCCAATGACGTAGAAGTCAGTCTCCCTATGCTCTCAAATTTAAAGGTGCAGTGTGTAAATTTTACTGTCTAGCGGTATAGAGAAGCTACGGTGGCCGACGCAGGACAAAGATGTTATCATCTGAGACGGTAGAGAGTAGCCAGTCAAGCAAACGCACTCTGTAGAGCATTTAGGGCTACTGTAGAAACATGTCGGCACAAAATGGCGGACCTGCAGTGTATGAAGATAGAAATGGCTCATTCTAAGGTAATAAGAATATAACGGTTCATTATGTAAGGTCTTTATACATCACTGAAAACATAGTTATGTATGTTTATATTGTATTTCTGTCAATAGATCCTCCTAAATTTTACACATTGCATCTTTAAATGTGTGTATGCATATTTTGCAATAAAAAAAGTACTTAAAAAAACAATTGTTACTAACTGATAACGTTGTGTAGGCAAAGATAAACATTTGCAAAACATTATAATTTATGTATTTAATTTTATATTTGGATAATATAAAAAAAAAAAAATATATATATATATATATATATATATATATATATATTAGATTTAATAGTTTATAAATTTGTAAATAATATTTAAAAATAACAAAGATAAACATTTGCAAAACATTATAATTTATGTATTTAATTTTATATTTGGAGAATATAAAATATATATATATATATATATATTAGATTTAATAGTTTATAAATTTGTAAATAATATTTAAAAATAACAAAGATAAACATTTGCAAAACATTATAATTTATGTATTTAATTTTATATTTGGAGAATATAAAAATATATATATATATATATATATTAGATTTAATAGTTTATAAATTTGTAAATAATATTTAAAAATAACAAAGATAAACATTTGCAAAACATTATAATTTATTTAATTAATTTTATATTTGGAGAATATAACAAATATATATATATTAGATTTAATAGTTTATAAATTTGTAAATAATATTTAAAAATAACAAAGATAAACATTTGCAAAACTTTATATATTCATATATATTTTTATTTTTATTTAATAAATTTATAATAATAATAATAATAAAAAATAGTAATAATAATAATAATAATAATAATAATATAATTATTTAT
>CM076081.1:35716942-35846942 GCA_038088235.1 Zacco platypus | reverse complement strand
CGGTTGGAAATCAAGAGAATAACAAATAATTTGAAAGGTACTATATAAATAAAAATTATTATTATTATTATTTTATTTTATTTTACAATGTGATTTTCATAAAAGTATTTTAAAACATATTTCTTGACTTGTTTTTGAGGTTCAGCCTCACACGCAACATCTGTGAACCCCTTATTCCTGTCCTGAGGGGTGTGTGTGTGTGTGTGGGTGTTTGTGTGTGTGTGGGTGTTTGTGTTTGTGGGTGTGTTTGTGTGGATGTTTGTGGGTGTGTTTGTTTTTGGGTGTTTGTGGGTGTGTTTGTGTGGGTGTGGCTGTGGGTGTTTGTAGGTGTGTTTGTGTGGGTGTGGGTGTTTGTGGGTGTTTGTTTTTGGGTGTTTGTGTGTGGGTGTGTTTGTTTTTGGGTGTTTGTGGGTGTTTGTTTTTGGGTGTTTGTGTGTGGGTGTGTTTGTTTTTGGGTGTTTGTGGGTGTGTTAGTGTGGGTGTTTGTTTTTGGGTGTTTGTGGGTGTGTTTGTGTGTTTGTGTGTGGGTGTGTTTGGTTTTGGGTGTTTGTGTGGGTGTTTGTGTGTGGGTGTGTTTATTTTTGGGTGCTTGTGTGGGTGTGTTAGTGTGGGTGTTTGTGGGTGTGTTTGTGTGTGGGTGTGTTTGGTTTTGGGTGTTTGTGTGGGTGTTTGTTTTTTGGTGTTTGTGTGGGTGTTGGTGGGTGTGTTTGTGGGTGTGTTTGTGGGTGTGTTTGTGGGTGGGTGTGTGTGGGTGTGTTTGTTTTTGGGTGTGTGTGGGTGTCTGTTTGTGGGTGTTGGTGGGTGTGTTTGTTTGTGGGTGTGTTTGTGGGTGTGTTTGTGTGGGTGTGTTTGTGTGGGTGTTTGTGGGTGTGTGGGTGTGTTTGTGTGGGTGTTTGTGGGTGTGTTTGTTTTTGGGTGTGTGTGGGTGTCTGTTTGTGGGTGTGTGTGGGTGTTTGTGGGTGTGTTTGTTTGTGGGGTGTTTTTGGGTGTGTGTGGGTGTTTGTTTGTGTGTGTGTTTGTTTGTGGGTGTGTTTGTGTGGGTGTTTGTGTGTGGGTGTGGGTGTGTTTGTGTGGGTGTTTGTGGGTGTGTTTGTTTTTGGGTGTTTTTGGGTGTTTTTGGGTGTTTGTGGGTGTGTTTGTGTGGGTGTTTGTGTGTGGGTGTGGGTGTGTTTGTGTGTTTGTTTGTGGGTGTGTTTGTTTTTGGGTGTTTTTGGGTGTTTGTGGGTGTGTTTGTTTTTGGGTGTGTTTGTGTGGGTGTTTGTTTGTGTGGGTGTTTGTTTGTGGGTGTGTTTGTTTGTGGGTGTGTTAGTGTGGGTGTTTGTGGGTGTGTTAGTGTGGGTGTTTGTGTGGGTGTTTGCTTTTGGGTGTTTGTGTGTGGGTGTGTTTGTTTGTGTGTGTGTGTGTGTGGGTGTGTTTGTGGGTGTGTGGGTGGGTGTGTGTGGGTGTGTTTGTGTGTGTGTGTGTGGGTGGGTGTGTGGGTGTGTTTGTGTGTGTGTTTGTGGGTGTCTGTTTGTGGGTGTGTGTGGGTGTGTTTGTGTGGGTGTTTTGGGTGTGTGTGGGTGTGTTTGTGTGGGTGTGTGTGGGTGTGTGTGTGGGTGTGTGGGTGTGTGTGTTTGTGTGTGTGTGGTGTTTATGTATCTCTGCACACTACATATTTTTTTGTGGAGTATGTATACTTGTTTGTTTTAGGCCTGTTGATGGCTATGTTCTTTACATAAAGAGTACATGTGGTGCAGTGCAAGGGAACATCAGCGTGCTTGTGCTTTAAGCCTGTGTGTGTGTGTGTGTGTGTGTGTGTGTGTGTGTGTGTGTGAGTGTGTGTGTGTGTGTGTGTGTGTGTGTGTGTGAGTGTGTGTGTGTGTGTGTGTGTGTGGGGCATCCGGCTGTGGCACAAAGCAGATTGTGCATCCTCTTGTATCAGTGGGATTATTTGCTTGTGTCAGATGTGGGGGGATCTGGGTGTGTCTCTGTCGACCATCGACAGGAACTTGATCCGCCAGCCCCACCAGCTGTCCCGTCCCCGGCGTGCATCTCTCGTGTGTGGAGGGGGTGGGGGGGAGGGTGACCCACTAATTTCTTTGAGGAACATTATCTCTTTCAGCAGTAGTAATGGGGTTGTAAGGAATTGAACAGTACTTTGAATTGAATTTGAATTGAATTGAACTTTTTTTTATTTTAATTTTATTTAATTTAATTTTATTTATTAAATTATATTTTTATAATTAATACACTTTATATAGTAAAATTGTAACATGGAATTTAACTATTATTATTATTATGTTTTATGTAAAAATATTAATTATATTTTTCTATACAGAAAATCATACAATACTATACAAAAATGTTATTGGTAATATGGAATTAACCTATAATTATTAGTAGTTCTAATAGTAGCATGGTTTTTATTTAATGTGAATTTTTTTAATACTTTATGGAATTTAACATTATTATTGTTTTTTATTTAGTGTTACTTTTTTCTTATACTTAATACAATTATACAGTACAAAACATATTATTTCTGGTAACATTTCTGGTAATATTTTATTATTAATATTATTATTATTATATACTGACTATTTAATATTATTAATTAATATTTTGTACTTAAAAGCTAAACAAATGATTAAATTATTATTATTAACATTTAAACTTTTGCTTGATGTCTATATAAAATCAAAATTACTAATTCATTTTGACTATTTAATGCATGTTTCTGGCCATAATACTTATGAGTCATTGCATGTTATTCCAACAACAACAAAAAAATAATAATTTGTAATTATTTATTAAATATTTAATAATTTGTCATTATTCCAGCAAAATCCAGCAGACTTCAAGTGTTAATTTTATGTTTTGTTTGTTTATTTTTTATTGAAGGACAATCACAGTTTTCTGTCCTGTGTTGACTTATTGAAGTACATATTTCTTTTTTAAAAAATAAAATAAATTTACATCACAGCCAAGATCTGCTACCTGCTATTGCTAATCAGAGTAATTAAGGGGAGGGGCATTCTCTTTTTAGATGGCATGTGATTGGACAAAAATGTGAGCGTGTGCTGAATCCGTATTTCTGGAACGATCTGGATGCAGTGATGACGGCCGATATTCAGAACGGATCCGCGTGTAACGAGACGCTCTCCGTTGAGCCCAATCTACAGATTAGTGGATTAAATCTCTCGTCTCTTTGTCTATCTTTTTCATTTTCCCTCTGGTTTTGTCTTGTCAGAAATCACTTGTAAGTCCAGAAACGCTTTATACTGTTATTTTAATGAATATCAAGCTCATTACTAACAGTTGGAGGGTTAGTTATCTTGGACAGAACTGCATTGATAAGGTCCAGATATTATTTATATCCACGCTGTCACCCAAAACCATGAATAATTCACAGCTCTTCAGATTAATGTTGACTCGGAGAGACCGGACGGAACCGGACCGATCTGGGCTGTAGATACAGAAGCAGAACTAAACTGTTGACCAGCGTGTGTCTCCATGTGTCTGTGCATTTTGGCAGGACTGGTGTTTCTTTCCCCTCCAGACTGTAACTCTGAGCCGGAGTGGAATTACACGCACACACACACACGCACACACACACACTCACACACACACACACACACACACACACACTCTCACAGGTTTGAGGGTTACCTGAGCAAACGCTCTCTGGTTTCCTTCTGCACTCTCGGCAGAGATCTGTGAGACACATGTGATGCATTATTGATGCGCTGCTGCTGCAGATCTATCACACCCACTCACCGCATCACCTTTCGCTCATAAATACCCCAAATACCCCACAGTGTACTGTAGTAGGGATGCTCCATATATTGCCATCATGTTGCATAATATCAGCAATTTTATTAATTTATTTGTTTGTTTGTTCTTAGTTTTAAGGTTTTGCTATTTTATTTATTTATTGAATTTGTGTTAATTATCTTTTTGTTTTTATTTATTTTAAATTTTGGTATTTATTTATTGCAATATTATATATATTTGGTTTTTGTTTGTATTGTTTTTTTGTTATTTATTTATTTACTTTATTATTATTATTATTATTCTTTTTTGTTTTTATTTATTTGTTTTTAATGTTGTAATTCATTTGTTTTTAAAAAAATCTTTTGTTTGTTTTTTTAATTTTTTTTAAATTTAGTTTTTATTTATTTATTGCATTATTATTATATTTATTTTGTTATTATTGATTCTTTTTTATTTTTGTTTTTTATTTATTTACTGCACTATTATCTTTTTTGTTTTTCATTTGTTTTTCATTTTATTTATTTATTGCATATATATATATATATATATATATATATATATTTATATATATTTTATATATATATATATTTATATATATTTTATATATATATATATTATATTTATATATATTTATATTTTATATTTATATATATTTATATTTCATTTATTATTTTATTTATTTATCTGTTGTTTTTATTTAAAAAAAAGGTCTTTTTATTGTATTGTTTCATTTCATTTATTAACTTTTATTTATAGTTCATTATTTATTCATTTTGTATTTATTTCTTAGGGGTTTTTTTTGTCTATTTGTTGTTGCTTTTATTGGTATCAGCAAATATTGGCAGCCAAGATTTCAATTACTTTTACCAACACTAATAAATTATGAAATATTATGCAAATACAGTACTTTTTCTATAGTCGACTTCAAAGGAAATATTTATTCATCTTCCATACATGTACACTAAAATGACGTGATGCTTAAATTCACTTACAAACTATTTATTTATGTTTTAATTTTTCGTCTTACAAAGTATTGTGGATTTTTAGCATCAGAAAAGATTCATATTTCGGCTGTGCAGTGTTAACGTAAACCTCTGAAACGGCTGTACGGTTGGGATGTGCTGATAATAATTAGCTGAGCAGCAGATGTGTTGAGGTCTGTGTGTGAGCTGATTTAAGGTGAAAGTGTTTCTCCTGTTTCTCATTAATCTGCTTTATCTGAGCCAGAGCTTTCATTCTAATCAGAATTGGAAAAGCGCTGCACGAGTCCTGATCCGATCGCCGCATCCGGTTGCCGGCTCTCTCCTCTTACCCTCGGCTCTGATGGACTCTGATCTTTGCTGTTCTTTTGGTGTTTCGTGGCAGGTTTTTGAAGACACTCTGGATCTCTGTGCGTTTCTAAGGACTGGATAAACAGAGCTGTTCTTCTCCCAGGTCACGTGTCTGTTTTGTTTGAGTTTTGCTTTGGTAACTACGAGTAACGGGTCAGTTTGATCAGTAGTGGCTGAGAATACAGCAGCTGTCAGAGGTGCATCAGTGTGTGTGTGTGTGTGTGTGACACACAAACCCTCTCAATCTCAATCATTTGTTAGTCTAAGTTTTCACCAGGAGTCGCAGTACAGAACGCTTTATTATACGTTTTGTTTTGCATGGTTTCTATGACTACAGTCACACTACATTAAACATGACACATCTTCTGATTGGCTGTGATTGTGTCGAGCAGAGCACAAACACTTGCTTTTGGCTAGAAACTTTTGGACACGAGGAACTAGAAGGGGTAATCTGCATAATATATTTCTGTGTGTGTGTGTATATAAGATTGCATTAATGAGCAGTTGAACAGGTGTACCTAATTAAGGGGCCTGTGTGTGTGTGTGTGTATATATATATGTATATATAAAAAGTGATAATAATAATAAAAAAAAAATATATATATATATATATAATAGTGATAATATATATATATATATATATATATATATAAAAAAATAGTAATAATAATAATAATATATATATATATAATAGTGATAATAAATATATATATATAAAAATAGTGATAATAATAAGAAAAAAAATATATAAAATAGTGATAATAAAATATATATATATATATATATATATATATAAAAATAGTGATAATAATATATATATATATAGTGATAATAATAAGAAAAGAAAAAATATATATATATAAAATAGTGATAATTAAAAATATATATATAATAGTGATAATAAAAAAAAAATATATATATATATAAAAATAGTGATTTTATATATATATATATATATATATATATATATATATATATATATATAATTACATATTACTGGTCAACTTTATTTTTAATGTTTTGAAGTCTCTTCTGCTCATTAAGTCTGCATTTATTTGATCAAAAATGCAGTAAAAATTTAGTTTTATTTAAAAAAAATTCTATTTTAATATGCTTTAAAATGTAATTTATATCCAATGATCAAAGCTGAATTTTCAGCATCATTTCTCCAGTCTTCAGAGTCACATGATCCTTCAGAAATCACTCTGATATGATGATTTATTATCTCTGTTGGAAACAGTTTTGCTTCTTCATATTTTTTTAATAATCTGTGATACTTTTTTCAGGATTCGCTTATGAATAAAAAAAAAAATAAAAAAAAAAATAAAAATAACAGCATTTATGTAAAATAGAAATATTTTGTGACGAAATACTCTACCGTTGAAAAGTTGAAAGTCAGTCTTTTTTTTTTTCTTTCTTTTTTTGAAAGAAATTAATAATTTTATTCAGTAAGGTTGTTGAATAAATGCTGTTCTTTTTAACTTTTTAAACTTTTTTTGAGTAACTGAGTATCAAATCAGCATATATATATATATATATATATAAAAATAAATATTGTACAATTTTATATATATATATATATATATATATATATAATCTATCTGCATATGTACAAATACATAATACAAATTATATATAATATAAATATAGAAATGAGCAGTTGTTGGTCTGTATGTTGATTTACACACAGTGATTAAGTCACATCATAAAGGTTGCGGACCTCTGGTTCAGACACTAATGCAACCAAAATTATTCCTGTTTTGGAAGAATCGGTCTTGCGTAACTACAGCAGCAGATTATAGGATGTTCGCCCTCTGTGTGTGTGTGTGTGTGTGTGTGTGTGTGTGTGTGTGTGTGTGAGATGGTGGGCTGCGAGCGATGTGTGCCAGATGTTTCTCTCTCAGAGCTTCTAATACTCATTCTGCTTTAATCTCAAAGCGGCACTAACACAGTCGATCAACAGAGGCCGGATCACAACGACGGCTTCCCGGAATCTCTCTCTCTCTCTAAAGAGATAATCATCTTTAATGCAAATGCCTCCAATCCCTCTCCCGCTGTGTGCGCAATGAGATTGGAAATTAAAATGATCAACTGTTTCAGTCTTTATTTAGCAGTCACAGCTGTAGTTGCTGTTTAAAACGTGTTTATATTTCACAAATTCATTACACACACACACTCGGGAATATTTGGCTCTGTTCTGAAACCTAGTGCGCTGCCTCTGTAGGTGTCCTAAAGCCGCCTGCAGTCAATCATTTTATCCCTTAACACTCATTTTTATTACCAAAATAGCATATTTAACCCTTGTGCATTTGTGCATCAAATTTTTTTGCTTAAATCTATTAATCAATCTCAGTCCTGATCAAAACTACTAAATTTTTTAAAAAAAATCAGGATTTTAACTCTTTAAAACGTTAAAATCTGATGCTGCACAAAAACTAACAACGCATCAAAGCCAATGTTGTTTCTAATCTTTGACACGTTTTTTCCCAAATCAGTGACATCATTTATGAATTTGGCAATTAAAGAGTTAAAATCCTGATTTTTTTTTTTTAAATTTAGTAGTTTTGATCAGGACTGAGGTTGATTAATAGATTTAAGCAAAAAAATTTGAAAAAAATATTTATCTGATACATTTTTAAAGCAGTTAAAATCATAACGAAAGGGGAGTGAATTTGCCCACAGAGTACTGTTGAGTTTTTGAACATTTTCAAAGCATTTTCCCAAAATATGTGTCAAAATAAGATTTGTCACCAAAAATCATTCCATTTGCTGAAACACGGAGAAAGTTACGACTCAAAATTAAGACTCAAAAATTCCCCATAGTGGATGAAAACATCCCGAACAGCACATAAGGGTTAAACGTTTTGTCCTTGGAAAGAATTTCTTCATGCCTTAAAATCGCTTAAATGTAACTTGACACCCTTGCCTCATTTAGTATACGCGGTTTTATGAATATGCAAATTAGCCCCGCCTCCACTCACACTAGTTCAGAAAAATGCAGTATAGACAAATAAACATTAAAAACTTGATTTTCACCACACAGGAGGACTTTAAGGTGTGTTATTTTTGATCGATTTTAATGCAGTATCACATGCATGCTTCACAGAAGGTTGTCCCAGAATGCATTGTGACAAAATCCAAAAAAAAAAAAATTTTTATAGAAAATAAATAAATTTTTTTAGGAAGAAATTAACACTTTTAATCAGCAAGGATGCATTAAATTGATAGAAAATGACTGTAAATACATTTATAATGTACCACAATGTTTTAAATTTCCTTTGTTTTGTGTTTTTGTTTCATGTTCCTGTTTGTAACCAAAAGAAAAAATTGTCTATCCGTCCCTCTCTCTCTCTGTCTTCCTCCTGCAGGTGTGTCATAAACCCCAACAGAAGTCATCCGTAAAGCCTGGTCGCTCATTTCCCGTCGGGTGAGAAGGGCGTCTGCCCATGCACACGCACAGCACCATGGGAAGCTCCCCGGAGGTGCTGTCCTGGACATCTTGTCCCAGCCTGCTGGTGGGGAAGCTGAAGGAAGAGCTCAAGCTCACAGTCGTCGGCGACTCGATGAAGAAAACCAGCAGCAACGTTTCTCCTCAGGCGCTGCCGCCACTGCCTCCTCCTCCTCCTCCTCCTCCTCCTCCTCCGCCGCAGATCATCACAGACCTCGCTCCGCCCACCACGCTTCCCATGCCGCTGCAGCAGCTGCAGCTCCCCTGTAGGGAGGACGAGCCGGGCGGCACCAGCCCTCCGTGCACCGCCCTCAGCGAGGACTCCACGCGGGAACAGGGACACTTCGAAAACAGCGTGCTGCAGCTGCAGGAGCACGAGGAGGCCGAGACTCCGGGATCCTGCGGTCAGGGAGGCTGCGGAAGCGGTGGAGAGGAGAAGAATGATGAGGGCGGCTGTCCGATGGAGCACGGCGGGGACGACACACACCACCACCCACATGACGACATCAAACTGCACTTTCATAGAGCCGGGACGGGGAGCAGCGGATTCTTGGAGGGGCTGTTTGGATGTTTGAGACCCGTGTGGAATATCATCGGGAAGACATACTCGACTGAGTACAAACTTCAGCAGCAAGGTTAGTGACGAGTTTTTTTTTTATTGGCCTAGGCGGACCAGTGGATAAAATCATAAAATCTTGCCCTGCCAAATTTTTCACTGGCCGCACCACGAATTTTATGTATGAAAATTATAAAAATGTGTGTGTGTATATGTATATATATGTATATGTATATATGTGTGTGTGTATATATATATATATATATATATATATATATATATATATATATATATATATATACACATACACATATATATATATATATATATATATATATATATATATATATATATATGTATGTATGTGTATATATATATATATATATATATATATATGTATATGTATGTGTATATATATACACATACATATATACACATACATATATATATATATATGTGTGTATATATGTATATGTATATATGTGTGTGTGTATATATATATATATAATGTAAATAATATATAATGAAGATTTGCTGTGATTTTGATTTGCGTATGGTGCTTTCTGATTGGTCAGTAGACATGTGGGAGGTGCCGTTCGAGGAGATCTCTGAGCTGCAGTGGCTGGGAAGCGGAGCTCAAGGCGCCGTGTTCCTCGGAAAGTTCCACTCCGAAGAGGTCGCCATCAAGAAAGTCCGCGAGCAGAAGGAGACGGATATCAAACACCTCCGCAAGCTGAAGCACCCCAACATCATCAGCTTCAAGTACGTCACGTGCCGGATCCACAAAAAGTTTCTTCTATTATTTTCTTAAGAAAAAAGTTAAAATAGTAGTTAAAGGATTAGTTCACTTCAGGATTAAAATGTCCTGATAATTCACTCGCCCTCATGTCATCCAAGAGGTTTATGTCTTTCTTTCTTCAGTCGAAAAGAAATTAAGATTTTTGAGGAAAACACTCCAGGATTTTTTTCCATATAGTGACTTCAACAGGGTTCAACGGGTCCAAATGTCAGTTTCAGTGCAGCTTCAAAGACTCTACATGATCCCAGACGAGGAATAAGAATCTTATCCAGAGAAACCGTCAGACATTTAATAAAAAAATAAATAAAAATGTCTATACTGCTTAGAATAAACAGAACGATATCATCCGCTGGTGTGCACGCTGATATAGTTATCTTTATCGTTGGTGTGTACGTGCCTTTAGTAATCAATCTAAAGAAATGTAAGAATATTTTTGAATATATCACGTTTGACAACTGAAGCGTGTGGTGTTGTCTCTTCAGGGGTGTGTGCACGCAGGCCCCGTGCTACTGCATCATCATGGAGTATTGTGCGCAAGGACAGCTGTACGAGGTTCTCAGGGCCGGTCGTAAGATCACACCACGGCTGCTGGTGGACTGGGCTTCAGGGATCGCCAGCGGCATGAACTACCTGCACCTCCATAAGATCATCCACAGAGACCTCAAGTCACCAAAGTGAGCCTCACTTCTTTCCTCATAATGAACTCATTAGTTACTGATTTGATTCTTCTAAAATACTAAAAGAGTTACTAAAGCCATTAAGAATATGAATTGCTAAAACTATAGCCAGAACAGTTGAATTTTTAATCTAATCCATAGATTTGATGTGCATATGTCCATTCGATCAGCGTCTGTTATCTTTCGCAGTGTGCTAGTCACTCAAAATGACGGCGTTAAGATCTCAGACTTTGGAACATCTAAAGAGCTCAGTGACAAGAGTATGAAGATGTCCTTTGCGGGTACGGTAGCCTGGATGGCCCCTGAAGTGATCCGGAATGAGCCGGTGTCGGAGAAAGTGGACATCTGGTGAGTGTGAACTAACGCAGTGACGATTTATGTCCAGATATTTCATACGCTGCATGTTTGCGTATACGCATTAAACTGTGACAGTAAAGACATTTTATAATGATAAAACTTTGAAATAAATGCTATTCTTTTGAACTTTGTTCATCAAAGAATCCTGGAAACTAAAAATATGAAGCCGTTTGCAATATAGATAAAGATTAGAAATGTTTCTTAAGCAGCAAATCAGCTTATCCGAATGATTTCTGAAGGATCATGTGACACTGAAGACTGGAGTCATGATGCTGAAAATTCAGCTTTGATCACAGGAATAAATTGCATTCACATACAGTTATTTGAAATGTAGTTGTCACGGGTGGATGCAGGCAAAGAAGACGAATATATAATTCCAATACGAATGTTTAATGAAGAATAAAAACAGACAGGCTGGGCAACACACACTAACTAATGTAGATCGGACAAGTGCAGGAGAAGGAGCAACTTACGTTTGACGTTCGTTCGTGCGGCAAATCATCTGACCGTGCCAAACTTTCGTCGGAGGTAAGATTTGAACGCAACGGTCATTAATTGGCTGTCGGTGAGCATGTCAAACTAGCAATGATTTTAGCCTAAGATTCTCAATATTTGTCTCAGACGACCAAATCGTGGCCAAAATCGCAACCGCCTTTAAGAAGTGAATACAAACAAGGACAATTAATACAACACCGCTGACACACATGAACTAATACAAATCCCCTTTCAAAGTAAGTCTGTTCACTCTATTTGCAACGCCTCTGGGCAGCTATTTTGGAGATCCAAGACCAAGTCCTATCTATTTGAATGTGGGAATCCTGAAATCTCAAAAGCTGAACTCACAATTAAATAACACATTTCAAATCAGCAACAAAATCTGACATGAACTGTCACATAAATGTTGTTTCATATGCTCAAAGAGCATTTCAAAAGCTCATTTTGCAAGCTGGACGAACCAATGCACATGCAGTTTTCTATGGGACCCGGAGCGGCAACTGCAGTGACGCAATGACTTTATCAATCAGCGATTGGCTCTTTTACTTAGAAGGCGGGGCATATTCCGCCATATTGCGCATTGCAGTTTCTCCCATTCATAGCCTAATAGGACTGAACCGTCTTTCTATATCTATAGTCTTTGACTAATAATGACGGAAACCCAGAACACGTGATGAATGAAAACAAACTGAAGACAGAAACTAAGAACATAACAGTGACATCACGCCCCCCTCCGGCAAGGCACGACTTTGCGGCATAATGGAAAAACAGAGGAAGGGCTTTGGAAGTGAGAGAGAGGCGAGGAAGGATGATGGCAGGATGTGGTGAAGGGATGGTAGGAGGACGAGACACTGGCGGTGACAATAGTGGTTGGCCGGTGGCACCGACCCAGAGCTTCCCAGTGCCGACAGCCCTCGGTGGAGATGTCGTCAGCCAAGCCAGCAACATCTTGGCTCGGCTGACAGAGCCGGTGGATCCGCGGGTCGAGCGAGCTAAGCAGGAGACCCGAACGATGTTGCAGCGAAGACCGGTGTTGGTGGAGCCGGAGTACCTGAGGGCTGAGGCAACGACGGAGGTGATGCCGACGGGAAGGAGGAACCTACTGCAGCTGAAGAGGTGGAGGGACGGAGCGCAGCGGATGGCCTGGAAGTCCGTGACGACTGACCAAGGTGGAGCCGGTGGGACGAGGGAACCCAGAGGTGGGAGGAGTCCAGACGGAGCCGAGATGGAGCGAGGGGATCCGAGGCTAGAGGTGGAGCCGAATGATCAGGGAATCCCCAGAGACGGAGCAGGGCTGCAAGCATCGGGGCCGAAGGACTGGCTGAGCTCTGTGGTGGTGGCGATGAAACAAGACTTGAGGGAATAAAGGTAATCATGACACAGTTCACTCAGGGTAGAGCAAATAGTAATTCCCAGTTCTCACAGTTCTCTTTGGATATTACAGATGAATTAGATATCGGGTGGGATAGGGTGGGTCCCCTTCGAAGTCCATCAGCCACTCCTCCGTTTCAGTTCCCTCGGCCGCTGGTGTCTCGGGCTCACGATTCCTGGGCCATGGCAAGCTCTGTTCCCTTATCCTCGGGCTCCGGCTCGCTCGTCGTGGCGGGTGGTGCCGCTCGGCCCGTGGCGGGCTCACGTGACTTCTCCGAAGCGGGCTCTACGTCTGGCTGTGCTCTAAATCGGGGAGCGCCGCTCTCCAGACATTTTTGTCAATTATTCACATATTCTTATTCTGTGACAACTTATTTACATTGTGTGGTTTTAATTTGTGTACATTTTAGGCCTTTTTTTTTTAGAAAACGAAAAGGTTTATCTATCTACTCTAATGTGGTTCTGTCGGTGAGCCAATCAGCACTTTGAATGCACATACGAGGACCAATCAGGATCAGCTTTCTTTGTCATGTTGCCGGACTGCTCCGCAACAGTAGAGGGAATTTCAGTCTCAGCTGAGGAGTTGTTTTCAGAGTTAGACACTATGCTAGCCAGCAGCAGTTTTAAGGGGATAGGTTTAGGTTTTGCGGTCACGTCATTGTCATACGAGGGAATGTTAAGTATACATTCGGTTATGCTTTAACCTTGATTCATCCTGTGTTCTTGTATTGAGATGTAACGCTCTATGGCGTACTGGATTAAACTACATTAAGTGAGATGAAATGTTACATTGTTGCATAGTGGAAGTAATTTAAATATTTTAAATGTGAAATATTTATTAAATTTTGTTAAACATCTTTGTCTGTTTTCTTGCAGTTTTTTTTTTTACTCTTAAAATGTCTTCAATTTTATATTATTAAGCCTTAAAGGTCAAATAGTCAATAATTTAACTGATGGGGTCTTAATTACAGCAATAAACATTAGCATGTTATTTCAGATGTCTAGAGAGAAAGCCATTTTACCTGTCCTGCTCTCTGTGGAATAAAGTCCTGCTCAGATGAAAGTTCAGTCATTAATTCCTCTCCTTCATGTCGTTCTACACCTTCGTTCATCTTCAGAACACAAATGAAGATATTTTTGATGAAATCCGAAGGTTCAGTGAGTCTCTATTGACACTTTCAATGTCCAGAAAGATACTAAAACATATTTAAAACAGGTCATGTGACTACAGTGGTTCAACCTTAATATTATAAAGCGACGAAAAAAAAAACAACAAAATAACGACTTTTCAACAATATCTAGTGATGATTCAAAACACTGATTCATGAAGCTTTACGAATCTTTTGTTTCGAATCAGTGGTTCGCAGCGCCAAAGTCACATGATTTCAGTAAACGAGGCTTCGTTACATCATAAGTGATTCGAAATATCAATAGTTCAGATGAGTTTGGCACTTTGATACGTGAACCGAACCACTGATTCGAATCAAAAGATTCGTAAAGCTTCATGAATCAGTGTTTTGAATAATCTCTAGATATTGTTGAAAAGTTGTTATTTTGTTTTTTTGCGGCACAAAAAGTATTCTCGTCGCTTTATAATATTAAGATTGAACCACTGTAGTCACATGACCTGTTTTAAATATGTTTTAGTATCTTTCTGGACATTGAAAGTGTCAATAGAGACTCACTGAACCATCAGATTTCATCAAAAATATCTTCATTTGTGTTCTGAAGATGAACGAAGGTGTAGAACGACATGAGGGAGAGGAATTAATGACTGAACTTTCATTTTTGGTTGAATTAACCCTTTACTTTTCACGCATGTCAACACATTGTTACAACACGAATTATAAACTGTTTATGTTTCTTGAAAATTATTGCTTCAATTAATATTTTGTAAGATATAACCTTATAACTCCAAGCGAAAAGTGTTTTTATATATATATGCATTTGACCCATTCCAAAAATCTCCATTTGCAAATTTGAGAGCATTTTGAAATTGTACAGTGAGGATACATTTACAGTCATTTTCATGCATGAAAGAAACTTGTTCCCTATGTAATTTTTGCTATATGGAATGCAAAATCTTTGAAGCTCAAGATCTCAGAACTGCTCAGAATGCAGACAGAACCTCATAATTCCAAGGGGCCGATGGTGACGGTTTCTCTCCAGTTCAGTCCTGTGGCGTCTAGGAGGTCGATAGGGTGGTGGAAAGTTGTCCCGATCCAGAACGAGGTCTTTAGGGTCTCGTCGTCGAAGGGGCTGGAGATGTCGAGATGACGACAATTAACAGAAAAGTTAAAAAAATCGGTGCTCTCCTGAGTCAAGACGACAAACTTGACCCGGTCATCCATTTCGAGCGGCTCCATCTTCTGTCACGGGTGGTAGACGAAGAAGACTATGAAGGTTTAAGGAGAAGGAACAACTTAAATAAATTCAATTAAAAGAACTGACACATAATAACTAATAATGACAGAAACCAGGACGCGTGATGAATGAAAACCAACTGAAAGTCAACGTAATAATATTTCACAATTTTTACTGTATTTTTGATCAACTAAGTTCCTTGGTTAGCAGAAGAGACTTCTTTCAAAAAGTGCCTGTAAAAGCTGGTTTGCGTGTGTCTGCAGGTCGTTCGGTGTGGTGTTGTGGGAGCTGCTGACCGGTGAGATCCCCTACAAGGACGTGGACTCCTCCGCCATTATCTGGGGCGTGGGGAGTAACAGCCTCCATCTGCCTGTGCCGTCCACGTGTCCCGACGGCTTCAAGATCCTGATGAAACAGACCTGGTGAGATGCCACGTCATCAAGTGAAATCCGAAATCTTCTCTTGGTTGCTAGATTGTTGCAAAGATAGGATGCTGAGATCGACCAATCAGAATGAAGTATTTGCGAGCGTTCTGAGGTTTTCTTGGTTGGTTGAGATGGTGTTGTTCTTGTACCTGCAGGCAAGGTAAACCCAGAAACCGGCCGTCCTTCAGGCAGATCCTTCTACATCTAGATATCGCCTCCGCCGATGTGCTCGGGACGCCACAGGAGACGTACTTCAAATCTCAGGTGAGTAGTCCATCCAGAAAGAGCTCTAGTAATGGAGAAGGGCAAAAGAAACATGAATCAGTTGTTTCTTAATGAATAAAATTGCAAATTGGTTGCAAGAACAAGCTTGCAGTGTGAAATGGTTGTGTGATTCATGAACTAATGACTCTTGAGTCAGTTCTCTGTAATGAATCGCTCAAAAGACTCACGAGTTTCTAGTTTGACTCTTCAGCTAAAAGAGTTAAAACTATTAAATAAGTTTCTTTTTATGATTCCCATCCATAGGTTTTATGTGCATGTTTGTGACCAGTGTTATTTTAGCATTATTATTTTTTTTTTAATCATCTATTATTTTGTTTTATATATTTTCTGGTTTTAGTTTAATTTATGTGGTTTTGCCATTAAATTAAATAATAAATAATATACTTTTGTCTTTAAATTAAATAGATAACATACTTATTTAAAAAATAATAAGAAATCATTACTATACTATATAACATTATTAAAAATACATTAATTTATTAAAAAATAATAAATATCAATTATAAGAATATATTTTAAGAAATACAAATGAAACATTAATGAAAAGTGAATCATTGATAAAAAGTTAAATTAAAATAAGCAATCATTAAAATAATAAATAATATAAATATAAAATATCTGAAAATAAAAATCTCATTAATAAAAATTAAAGTAATAAATTAATAATAATAATAATACATATTTACTAATGCTTTTAAAAATGAATAAAAAATGTAAAAAGCCAAAATAAAACACTGACTAAAAAAATAATATAAATATAAAATATTTATTAAAAAAAAAACTATCTGAAAATAAACATCTCATTAATAAAAATTAAAGTAATAAATTAATAATAATAATACATATTTACTAATGCTTTTAAAAATGAATAAAAAATTTAAAAAGCCAAAATAAAACACTGACTAAAAATAATAAATAATATAAATATAAAATCTCATTAGTAAAAATTAAAGTAATAAATTAACAATAATAATAATAATAATAATAATGCATATTTACTAATGCTTTTAAAAATGAATAAAAAATGTAAAAAGCCAAAATAAAACACTGACTAAAAAAGATTAAATATTTAATTTGTTTACCTGCATGTCATGTGAACATTACCCAACATAGAGAATAAATTAATAATAATAAAAAAACATTTTAAAACAAAAGCAGTCAATTTTTAAATTGTTATTTTTAATCATATTTTATTTTTATATTTTCATTTTAATTTACATGCTTTTTTTTCATTTTTATTAGTTTTCATTTTTGAAAAATAATAATATTATTTCAGTTAGTTGGCATTTCTAACTAAGTTTTTAATTAAATCTAATATTTATGTTTTAATTTAGCTTAATTTCAATGACTGAAATCGATTTTTAATGTTGTAGTTGTCAATAACACCTCTGTCTGTGGCAGGCGAATTGGAGAGAAGAGGTGAAGAAGCATTTCGAGAAGATCAAGAGCGAAGGCACCTGCATCCATCGACTCGACGAGGAGCTCATTCGACGCAGAAGAGACGAGCTGCGGTGAGGGAGACGACAGAGAACAGACCTCGTGCCGTTACTGAGCGTCTCTGTCCGAAATCTCACTGTCTCTGTGTCTTTCAGGCATGCTCTGGACATCCGAGAGCACTATGAGAGGAAACTGGAGCGCGCCAATAATCTGTACATGGAGCTCAGCGCTATCATGCTACAGCTGGAGGTGCGGGAGAAAGAGCTGCTCAAGTAAGTTCTCATGCTTCAGTTGTTCCTCATATTCATATTTATGGTATTTTTGATCACTGTTTGTTCTGTGTGCGTCTCTCTCTCTCTTTCTCTCTGCTTATTGGCATGAAATTACTCTAGACTGTAATGAGTCTGAACTCTGATCCCGTCTGTGCCTGAACGCAGACGTCTCAATTTAATCTAATCTGCTTAAATCTCGACCCCCGTTAATTTTCATGACCCACGTTTTCACTGAATGAGCATTACTTCTGCTTTTACTACCACAAATCTGAATGTTTGGTCGTGAGATCTGAAGGTTTCCCATGTGTTCCTTCAGGAGGGAGCAGGCCGTGGAGAAGAAGTACCCCGGCACGTACAAACGCCACCTGGTTCGGCCCATTGTGCGGCCCAACGCTGTTGAGAAGCTCATCAAGAAAAAGAGCAACATGAACCATAAGCCTGGGACACAGCCGCCGAAGAGGTGAGCGATCCGTCAAGACTCATGTGCTGGTTGTTGTATGTTTAAGCTAGGGATTCCCAAACTGGGGTTCACGACCCCTGGGGGATGAAAAGAGAATAATTCATTCAAAATTAATTAAAGTAAATATGTTAATAATTAAATTAAATAATAAATAATACAAAAAATGTCATTAATTAATTAAAAAATAATAATAATAATAATAAAATAATTAAAAAATTAAAATACATTAATAATGTAGTAAAAATAATAAATATCAATAATAAAAATATATTTTAAAATAAGTAATAATATATAAATGAAACATGAATGTAAAGTGATTGAAGTGTTTAAATTAATTAAATAAGAAAAGATTAAAAAAATTATTAAATACAAATATTTATAAAAAAAATAACATTATTAAAATGAAAAAAGCTCATAATTATTAAATTAATAATAATAAATAATATATTTAACTATATAACTTTTTTTTAAAAAAAGCATACATAGGTTTTCTAAAATAAAGTAAAAATAAAACACTTGCTTAAAAACAGAATAAATATTGTATTTGTTTGTCTGCATGTCATGTGAACATTAACCAACATTAGGGATTCCCAAACTGGGGTTCACGACCCCTGGGGGTTCATGAGGGAACTGCAGGGGCTTCGTGAGTTGATGAAAAGAGAATAATTCATTCAAAATTAAATAAAGTGTGTAAATTAATAATTAAAAGGTGAGGTGGAGTTTCCATAAAGATTATTAAATTAAATTAAAACAAATTATTATTTAAAAAACAATAATAATAATAATAAAATAATTAAAAATGAAGAAAAATAAAATACGTTAATAATTTATTAAAAATAATAAAAATATATCTAAAAAATGTAAAGTGAGGAAATTAATTAAAAGAAAAAGGCATTAAAGTAATAAAATATTTATAAAAATAAAAATCTTAAAATTAAAAGCTAAGTAAAATAATAATAATTAATGTAGTTTATAATAAATGAGTAAATAAATAAAAAATAATAAAAAAGTTAAAACAGTCCAAATAAAACACTTACTAAAAGATGATTAAATGTTTTATGTTTATCTGCATGTCATGTGAACATTAACCAACATTAGAGAACCGCGAACGCGTTTAATTAAAATGAATAATAATAAACGCAAACAACATAAAACACTTCAAAGTGGTTCGACTGTCAAAAATTTGCCGTGATCCAGACGCCGTTTTACTGAAATGAGTGAAACATCTCCTTTGATTAATTTCTTATTTGTAATGCTTTTCTGTGAATATGCAAACACGTTTGGATAATTTGTAGTTAAAGTCAGCGATACTGTTCCAGATGAAATAGTATCCATCATGAATTCTTCATAAGCTCATTAACCTCGTGCATGTGATCTCCCGCAGACCGGATCTGCTGCGCTCCGATGGCATTCCCAGCGTCGAGCCTCTTCCGGCTCCGTCACCACTGTCAGGAAGCCCAAAAGTGTCCACCCCGCCTGGAAAAACCCGGTACCGCAGCAAACCCCGCCACCGGAGGGCGAACAGCAAGGGCAGCCACAATGATTTCCTGGGTACGCTGAAGCCCAGTTCGGGCCCCTCAGAAGAACAGCAACCTCTACAGGAGCAAAGCTACCACCACCACCACCATCATCCTCCACCCGAGGGTCCCCTCGTCCCGCTGCAGAACCGCGAGAACGCCGTGGCCACGTGTGCCAACAACTTGCGCTACTTCGGCCCAGCTGCCGCCCTCCGCAGCCCGCAGACAGACCACCTCCAGCGGAGGCTGTCCGGCTCCAGTCCCGATCTCATTTCCACCGCGGTGGATGCGGATTCACGCCACCGCCGGTCCTCCATACCTCCAGCCGTGGGCTCCGGTCCCGGGCCGCTTTGCCCTTGCTGCCAGGCGCATCCGTTCCCCGGCTGCATGCACTGCCAGGAGACGCCGTCCGCTCCCAGCCACCCCCAACTCCCACATTACTCGCTGCTGAGCACGTGCGAGGGAACGCCACCCGCCGCCAAGAGGACGCTGGAGCCGACGGCAGAGGGTGAAGCTCAAGGAAAGGGAGAGCAGCCGGAGCACAGATCCCCGAGAGGAAGCTTACTGCACACGCTCAGACCTCTCAGAAATGTGAGTCAGTGCCATTTATTATAGCACAAAAGATTTTTATGTCCAGTAAGCGCTTTATGTTCTCAAAGAATCCTGAAAATAATTATGCTTCCCACGAAAATATGAAGCAGCACAACTGCTTTCAACATTGATCATAATCAGAAATGTTTCTTGAGCAGCAAATCATCAAGTAAAGACATTTATAATGTTACAAAAGTTTTTAAACTTCAAAGTATCATGATTTCCAAAAAACAAAAAAAAATGAAGAAACACGACTATTTCCAACATTAATATTAAGCAAATCATCATATCAGAATGATTTCTGAAGGATCATGTGACACTGAAGACTGGAGTAATGATGCTGAAAATTCAGGAATAAATTATATTTTACTATATATTCACATTGAAAATAGATATTTTAAATTATAATAATATTTCACAATTTTTTTACTGTATTTTTGTTATAAATAATCTTACCAACCCCAAACATTTGAACTTTTTGTGTTTTGAACTCATTTTCGTTTAAGTATTTTTAATGATATCAGACTTTCAGAAGTCTCTGATCAACGTAGACACTTCCTGTTTATATGAATCATCAAGTTATATTTAGTAAAGCGGATGTTCATAATTCATTGGCTGTTTGAAATGTTAAGCGTTTTAAATGTTGATATTATCAAACTGATTCGTGTCGTTTAAGACCAACTAACGGCATGATTATCTACTGATCATGTTTATTGATTTCTGCTCTTGAGTTCCCACCAAAATTATGTCATCCTGTTGGATGAAATTAATGGAACATTTAAAAAACAAAACAAAACCCGACAAATTAATTAAAAATTAATTAATTTTTTTTGAAAACATTTCAAGTATAGAAATAAAACAAAATAAATAAGACCTAACGAATGATTTACAATAAAGGTCAAATGTTTGGAATAATTAAGGGCTTTTTAAAATGTTTTAGAAAGAAGTCTCTTCTGCTCTCCCAGGATAAATTTATTTGATCAAAAATACAGTAAAAATTGTGAAATATTATTACAATTTAAAATAACTGTTTTCAATGTGAATATATAGTAAAATATAATTTATTCCGGAATTTTCAGCATCATTATTCCAGTCTTCAGTGTCACATGATCCTTCAGAACATTCCTTAATGTTGGAAATAGTCGTGTTTCTTCATATTTTCTTTTTTGGAAATCATGATACTTTGAAGTTTAAAAACTTTTGTAACATTATAAATGTCTTTACTGTCACTTGATCACATGATCCAGGTGTTTTATTTGTGTGTGAGTATATTCATGATGGTTTTAACGTATGATCTTTTGCATGTGTCCGTCAGGCGGGAGACGAGTCGTCCGAGGAAGAGGAGGGAGAGGTTGACAGTGAGGTGGATTTTCCACGCAGACAACGGTCAGTCTGCTTTGATGATCAATACACTTTTAATTGTTTATTTTATTACACTTTAGCTATTTGTATCTGTAGATTTCACATATATCCACATTTGAGTCAGAAATCTCCACTTCAGCAGCTTTGCATTCAAAGAATAAATGTTAATCTGAAAGTTTGTCTCCTTCCAGGCCTCATCGCTGTATGAGCAGCTTTCAGTCGTACTCCACCTTCAGTTCGGAGAACCTGTCGGTGTCTGACGGAGAGGAGGGCAACACCAGTGATCACTCTCACAGCGGCCCGCTGGAGCAGCTCAGCGCCAGTCAGGAGGAACATCTGGACGAGCTCCTGTCCCACACACCCGAGATCCCCATCGACATCTCCACGCAGTCCGACGGCCTGTCCGATAAAGAGTGCGCCGTCCGCCGGGTCAAGACTCAGATCTCTCTGGGCAAACTGTGTGCCGATGAGCACAGCTATGAGGTGAACGCTGCAGTGCTGTCACGCAACCGCTTCATTTAAATCAAGAAAATGCTGCTAGGCTAATCATTCATAAACATGGCAAATAAAAAAAATTAATACACTTACTGAAAAGTAAGAAAAATTTAAATAAATGTTTAATTTTAAAATAAAACAATCAAAATTAAATATTTTTAAATTACGATCCATTAAAATAAAACAATTATTAAATTAAAAAAAAATATATGGAATAATTGAAATAAATGAAATACATGTTTAAATAAATACAAAATACGACAATAACTGAAAAAACGTGGAATTTAAATATTAAATAAAATTAAAAATTAAAAATAAAAAATGCTTACTAAAAATATATTTTATTTGAAAAGATTAAAAATGAATATGTAATATTAAAATATTTGAAATAAGTAAAAAATGAATATTTCAAAAACACAAACAATTAAAATAAAACAATTATTAAATTTTAAAAAAATATATGGAATAATTGAAATAAATAAAATACATGTTTAAATAAATACAAAATACAACAATAACTGAAAAACATGTCAAATATTAAATAAAATTTCTTTTAAAAATAAAAACAAAATTAAAATGCTTACTAAAAATATATTTTATTTGAAAAGATTTAAATGAATATGTAATATTAAAATATTTGAAATAAGTAAAAAATGAATATTTCAAAAATACAAAAAAACTAAAAAAGACATGGAATATTTGAAGTAAAATAAATGATTTAAAGAAATAAATGAAAAAGAAATATATTAAAATAAAAAAAATATAACAAATACTAAACAAAAAGAAATATTTTCAATAAATTAAAATAAAAAAAAAACAATCAAAATAAAACATTTAATAAAAAAGATAAAATAAACGTAAATATTGTATTTGTTTACCTGCATGTGATCATGTGACCATGAACCATCATTAGAGAACTGTGAACATGTGAATGTGGTGTTAGATTATTGAAATATTAACTTCAAATCTCACAGGTACTTTTTTTTTAAAGGTATAAAGTATTTTAGGTCAAAGTTGCTCCGCTGACAAAAACATTCCCTGATTTAAGTGAACCAACAATTCATCCACAAGGACAATATTCTGCAGAATAATCATTAGTGTTTTTTCGAGTGGTGAATCAGTAGTTGAGCAGTTCAGTGTTTGAATCCTTTCCTGTTTTTTCTTCTCTCAGAATCCGCTGCACTTCGGTGATTCCGACTGCGATACGTCGGATGCGGAATGTTCCGACGCCACCATCAGGAACAAGCAGCCCTGCGCACCTTCTTCTTGGTAAGCTCGCGATCCCACGCCAGAGCCTTCGGAGGAAACCACGGCATTAATCGACGCCTGCTGTAAACAGCCATGACCCTTAGCCCATGTTATCCAGCCCTTCCCATAATCCACCTCTCTCTCTCCCTCTCTCTCTCTCTCTCTGAGCATCTCAGGCAGATTCCTCTGAAGTGATAATGTAGCTAGAGTAACACGCGTAATTTATTTTATTATGAGCTGGAGGAAATGCAAAACGAAATCAGGACCTCGAGGAAAAAAAAAAAAAATAGCATAAATTCAGAGTATTAGCGCTGGAGTGTTCAAAACAAAACAAGGCGACTCAACACCAGGTTAGTTAGTTAGTTAGCTAGGTTAAGATGATCGTGGTCTGCAAGAATGTGTGTATATATGTCCGTAGGTACGTGAATGAAAGTGTTAGGTGTGTAGCTTGAGGATCCATTCCATGATGGGACCACATGGGACTTCAAAAATGAGACGTTTCCCTCTGGCAACCTGCTACTTCCTGAGTTTACAGAAGTGACGCCCTTCAGGGTAACTTTAGTTTGAGCACCAGCAGGAACAATGTCTTTTTTTGTTTGTTTCTTTTGCCCTTTTTGACTTCCAAGATAAATCCCAGCATGCCTGCTTGGTCGGCATTTGATCAGCCAATCAGATTGCTGCTGCTGCTGCTGCTGCTCGCCTCTACGGACAAAATAGGAAGTCGAATAACAACTGCTCTCCCGGAACGACGTCTTTAATGATCAAATCAGTGTTTAAATGAACCCGGAGCAGCTTTTTTCTCATCTCAGGACTGTGTTTGTAGAGACGCCGCGGACGGCCGGGCGAGAGCGGGGACGCCTGGCGTGAGCGAAAGTATGACGTCAACCCTAAAGAGTTGTTTTCTTCCGTCATCTTTAACTTGACGCGAAGACCAGCGATGTAGATGTTCTGGAGATGCAGTGTCCCTTTACGTTGAGTTAAAGAGATCTTTTACCCCCCTCCAAAAAACAAAAAAACTATAATTCATGTCATTCCAAACCTGTTTGTTCTTTCATGCAACATGTCAAGCTCCAAAATGACCCAAAAAAATCATGGTTCTTTATTAGGACTGATGGTTCCATTTGGAACATTTGGAACCTCTCCGTTCCACTAAGGTTCTGCACAGTGAAGTTTTTCATACTCAGAAAAAAAAGTGCCTCTATTATGCTATTTTATAGGCTCCTAGTTTTGTTTTGGTTTGCATGTATTCATTCGTATAATACACTTTGCAGCATCAGCTCTTTTCAGTGTCTGAAACGGTTCGGTCTCTCTAAACCCCGCCTTTCCGAGACCCTGCTCTGTTCTGATTGGTCAGATGGCCCAGTCTGTCCTTTAGGGGTTGCACCCACTAATCTACTAGTCCAGGGTTTTTCAAACTTTTTGTGTGTGTGGACCACTATTTGTAATCAAAAAATTGCGCGGACCACCTCATAACACACATAATAAAATGTCTACACACAGACTTAACGACACCGAACTTGAACGTCACGGCCGAACACCACTGGCCTATTTTAGTAATCGCACAATAACTTGACAATTGAATGCAAATGTTATATCAATATAGGCCTACATATTCTTTTAATTTTTTTTTTTATGGGAATTTCCTGGTAAAATGAAGGTAAAATATTATTTTATTTTGCCTTTCCACTGACCACTTGCAGTACCCTCACAGACCACTAGTGGTCCGCGGACCACAGTTTGGGAATGACTGTACTAGTCGACTTTAACGCTCTGCATGACGTCGACTAGTCGCTGGTCATGGCCTATAGAGGGCGCAGCAGACTATGACATTTTTGAAGTCCACATTTACGCTCCATATGAAACGCAAGGTCTCGAGACGCATTTAAAAAAAAAAAAAAAAAGTTTAGCTGATTTGAACTTGAGTGCCAATGCTGTGTCATGCATGAGACGTTGCGAAATACGCAAGACACGAGCGCAACACTAGCGCGATTACATAGAAAAACAGTAGCGCGTTGGAACGGAAAAGCACTTTCTGTGCGAACCGCTCCTTATTTGTTCGTTAATGACGTCATTTAATCACATAAAGTCGACTTTAAAAAAAATCTGAAGTCTACTCTGCTCTGATTGGTCTTCCACTTACAGCACGTGTCAGAAACGAAAAGCCTATTACCATTTCGGCTCTTACTCAGCACTTGTGATACAAATTATGGCGTCGGTTTTTCCGTAACAATTCCAAGTTCTTCTGAAACGCATGCAAAGTTGAATCTGAAAAGACATGAACAAAACAAACCAAACTCTCAAAGTCTTGAGGGCGGGGGCAAACTAGACATCACTCACAAGCAGCCAATGAAGAGCAAAGGCTGGCATTATGCAAATTTGTTACATTGGTTTGCTGACGACTCGTTTCGGCAGTTTAGAATCGATTCTTTTTTTTGTTGTTGTTTGTTTTTGGAGACAATAACTATGTGTCGTACACTTTGAACTTTTACATCCTCAAACAGCGGCATTACACATTACACGAGGAATCATTTTTGGAAATTCATAATAGGGGCACTTTAAGAATTATTCACTCAACGGTTCCAAAAATGGTGCCTTTATCGGAACCGTTATTATTAAGAGAGCAAAATGTGTTCCATTATAGAACGTCACTCAGGTTTGTCCCAACATAAGGGTGAATAAATGATGACAGAATTATCGTTTTTTGGTTCAAATGTCCCTCTTTAGCATCTGTAACGTGTATGGTGTGGTTTTGTGTGTTTATAGCGTGCCGTTCATGGAGACCGCAGAAGCACAGACCTTTAAACGAGCTCGGTTTGTTTAAGGGCCGCAGGTGAATCAGCAATAAACGTGGGTTTTGCGCTCAGGCCATTGAGAATCATTCGCTCAGGATGACTGTCCAGCAGGCTGGACGGATGCAAGTGGTAAGGCGAGTTGGAAATAAACTGCTTTGTAAAAGACCTCTATTTTTGCAGATATGAGTTCATTATTTTTACACCGTGAGTTTTTTTGAGTAAAAAAAAAAAAAATGGAAAAGGAAAGAAAAACTGCTCAGGTTCAATGCTTTATAGTGCGAATGAGTCTCTACTAGGGTAAAGCGGTTTGTCTGTCTTGCTCGTGTTTGGATAAGGCCAGTACAATGACCACTGCATTTAAAACGGTCTGTGTGTCGGTGTAAATTCTCCCTTGCAAATATGTTTTATGAAAGGGTCACTGCATCTTCCGGCATGTCTATATTTCATTGTTGCATTCATATTTACCCTGTGTTTAGATATAGACGTTATAGTACTAGTTAAAATGCCTCGTTCATCATCAGTAAATGCAGCCAGATCCTCCAGATGTGTTGCTGAACAGGATACGGCATGTGAAATAAACTGTGAATGGTATTATTATTATTATTATTTTTTCATCTACTTGCAGCTTATTAAACGAGCCTCGCGAGATGTAATTCTACACTAAATCTACAGTATCGGTGAATATGCGAGGAAAGCTGCCAGTTTGCAGCGGATGAACAAAGCGAAGGCCACTGGAAACAAACTTTAGGTCAACATGAAATCAAAATCCACCCTTTTTTACTTTCTGGTTTGTTGTGGATGATTCATATCAGCAGCATTCTTGTTTTAAATTCATTGTTTTTAACTCCATAATGCCCACTTTTTACCAATCAATCACTTCCTGAAGGGGTAAAATCAAGTCCTGCCCCTTTTCTCTTTCTTAATATCAAGAAATATTACAGAAGTAAAATGGGAGCGTTTCGTGTTGACCAAACTCTGGGCCAATAGGGGAAAATATCAGCCATTATACCTGTACAAATGTTTTTTTTTTGTTGTTTTTTTTGTTTTTTATCATTTCTGTTCAGTATGATGGAAACGTTCTAGAAAAACGTGAAGTGAACTTTGTAAACGAAGGCAAAACGAATACACGCACCAACCTCATTGTTTCCGTTTACGTGTCGCGCTAAAGATCAGGTCTGGTTTTTTTAGTGAGTGATGTATGAAGTATGATGATGTATGAAGTCTTTTCCGGCCACAGCGCCATCACAAATCCTGTAAAATATGATTTTAATTTAATTTAATTTAAAAAATGTCATCTTCTTTTTTTTTCTTGTAGCTGGTCTACATGATAATTTAACTTAATTTATTTTGATGCACTAGTAAGATTTCTGTTAATTTCTGTGTTTTTCATCTCATAACTGTCTTCTGAAGTATTACTGATAAGGGGAGATGGCATCTTAAAGGAATAATTATCTCAGAAGAGAACATTTGGTAATTATTTTCTTCACCTGTATGCGGTTATTATTTTTATATGGAAAATTTGGGGTGAAAATTACGTCTAGACACTTTTCAAATTGAATTCTCATTTCAGGCAAGAGATTATTATTGGCTCACGTTGAATCGTTGTAATAAAATTACACGAACGTCTTCTGGTTGTAAAGATAATTACGCCGTCATACGGTTCAGTTCTTCTTCTGTACTGGATCACAAGTCTAAGCTCTTTAAGTTTCTCTATTCTCATTAACCATTTTTAATTGCTTTGTCAACTACTACATATACAGGTTTTTAAAAATGAACTATTTTTGTGCAGAATATCTTCAGCTCTGGGCTCATTTTCCTCCTCCAGTTTGTTTCTTACTCATGTCTCACTCTTTTTCCTTCCTTGAATGGTGTTATGATCAACAAATCCTGACGATTTCCTGTAACAGCCTGTGTACAGTGCGACAGGAGTGATGTGTAAAATCAAGGCAGAGCAACTGCATGGAATAAACACTGATGTACTGTACCAAAATCTCCAGCCTCTCTTCATTCTGTGTATATCTAATGTTTAGTTTGAATGATATTCATGATTTTTGTGCATTTCAGGTATATCCGTTGACGACTGACTATCGTTATAGCCATAAATAAGGCCTATAGTATTTTATGTCCATTCATGTCCAGTATTAGAGGTAAAGATATTCATACCAAACCGAAAAACCGCGATAAACTACCCACGGTATGTACCGCGATACTATTGCGTACCGAACGCACCCCGCCCAGCGGCCATTAAATGAACGCACACGGCCATTGTATGATATCTACACGACGAATACAGTGTTGTAGCCTCGCCACCATTAACCACAATATGCTTTTGTTACTTTATTTAGTTACATCTTTCAAATTCTGTCCATTTTATCACGAAATTCAAATTTAAAAAGACCCTTTTGGCGCTCTTTAATGTCACGTGACAGATCACCTCACAGGCGCCTCATTTGAAACGGCAGCGCGAGGGAACGCGATAATCCTCTTTAATACAAGCTACAGAGCAAACATGAACGAACATCTGCAGGTATGTTGAAAGATACAGTGCAATTTACTGTGTTAATCACTCAAACCGAGTTTCCATGGCGGAAGGGCGTCAATAAAACAGCTTGTAAGTTAAACAGTGACGTGGCATTTACCTCAGGCGAAATCACAGCTTTTTGGCGGGAGAAATGAATGCACTGTATTATATTCATTGATTATTTAATATGCGTTTAAATAAATGACAGCCACTGTAAATGATTATATTTCAACAACGAATTTGAGTAAACTTGGCAACACTTTATTTTTACTGGGTCATTGTTACATGTATTTACTATAGTAATAACTAGAAATTATGCTTAATTACGTGCAATTAAACCTAAACCTCATCCTATCCCTATAGTAAGTACATGTAGTTAATTGTCATTATTCAGTATTTAAATGTATAATACTGACACCTTAAAATAAAGTGTAACCATTTTCTTTTTAGATTTAGAAGTTAATGCAAAAACTGCCTTATGTGCAGTTTATGTTTACATACAATTTGTTATTTGAGTGTTGATTATTATATCTAAAAATAATAATAATAACAGCAACTGAATTTAGGCTGTTGTTAACATTTATCATATTAATGTGCAAGTAACTATATAGTTTACAGCATTAGCATATATATATATATATATATATATATATCCTTAAGAAACTTTTAGTTATAATTGAATGCATTCAAATGCAGAGAAACATAAACTAATAAATAAATTTAAAAAAAAGTTTTCTCCCCCTGCTGTACTGAACCGTGACTTCAAAATCAAGGTATATACCGAAACCGTCAGTTTTGTGTACCGTAACGTATGATAGATATAGATAACTTATCATTTCAACTAAAGTTGCATGTTCAAAGTTCACAAGTTTTATTGCATTTGCAATTCGTATGGTCTTCGGAGTATTACTGTACATCCAGTGAGAAAAAAAAAAAACATCTAGGTTGCATTTCCCAAGCTTTTTATAATGCAAATTATAAGTAAAATCAAGCACAAAACGTCCCATGACGTCGCATTTCGGTAAGGGTTATTGCAACATATTTGCCCTACAGCATATTTAATATTCCAGATATGCCTGTTGCTCAAGGATAAGGAAATTACAGTGCAGGCGCGTGCACGCATTGTTTCAATCTCACAGTGCGTGCACTGGGTGGAGACGTCAGCGCGTGCACGCCAAACTCATACAGTGGCGTCCTTGCTTTTTTCCCGGAAGGTCAGTCTGCGCAGAAGACGAGACGAGGTGTAAACAATCCTCTCAGAGCTATTCATTTACAGTGGCACGGATACTCTTGTTTCGTAGAAGCGGATTCAGCGGAGAGCAGAATGAGTTCCGCGGGGCTGGAGAAGCTGCGGATGACGGGCGCGGGCAGAGCCATCGCCGCGCTGACGAGCGGAGGAGACGCGCAAGGTGAAGCTGCAGCTGATGCAGGGCCTCCGACACACAAACATCACACATTTACACTAATAAAAGTTGCAAGACACTTGATTTGCATAGGCAGCCGCGTTTGTTCATTTGATGATGACAAAAAAGAAAAACAATGTTAATATGAGAGACGATTTTCATGTTATTGACACTGAAGCTGTCAAGAACATCATATTTTGCATAGAAAATGTAACTTATTTTATTACTATTATATTATATGACATAAAATTAAGCTCATTTGCTGTATACTATTATTGATATGCTGATATACTGTATGCCAGACGGGGTTATTATAGTTAACTAAAACTAAATCTATTTAAAAAAACATACATTACTAACTTTTTGGATTTTACTAAAGTATAATTTCATAATGCATGTCGGACACGTTTGTCAAAACCTGTACGGAATGCATTTTATAATATTTAGTATAATTATGTAATACTACTAAAGTTTGTATTATATTTTTATTTAGTGCTGTCAAATCTGACATAAAAGTTTGTAAATATATATGCATCTGTGTGTGTTGCGTTTACGTATGTATTTGTGTGTATGTCTACTTACATATATATTAATTGGGATTAATCGATTTGACAGTGTTAAATAAAAATATAGCTGCAAGCGGCAATTGACCCTACGCAAACAGTTTGATTGACAGGCGATCTGACCAATGATAACGCAGAATCCGCCATTTTGTCTGTCAAAGCAGTCAGGGGAGTTAGTAGATTAACGTTGGTGAACTTGAAATTTTGGTGAACCTCAAATCTGTGGTATACGAAAACGATTTAATTTATCGGCACGAAAACCATAACGTTTTGCCGGCACAGTCTAAAGAAGATGTGATTCAATTTTGGTGAAAATTGGATGAACGGTCTATGAGGAGTTCGAAAAAGTATGTTTTGAAAGAAAATCAAAATGGCGGACAGGAAGTTTGGTCAAATATGCACAAAATTGGCATCTATGTTGACCCAGTGAATCTATTAATATGCATTAGAATAGGCTATTTTAATCAAAACTTTGCATTTTTGTAAATTTCATCATAGCACAAGTTGACGCTGCCCCGAAACGTTTTGAGTACCTTCAGGGCATGGTGCCGAAGACACATACCGAGTTTCATAATGATATGCTAATATCGATTTTTACGACAAAATTCAAAATGGCCGATATGGGTAATCAGTCAACTCGGCATGACTCCCCGAATCTAACGAGACCAAATTCGTGATTTTTGGACAAACCATTCGGAAGTTATGAGCAAAAATAGCCATTTTTCATGTCTCCAGACCAGTCGGTGGTGCTGCGCCGCAAGCAACGCTTGTTGAGGAGATAGAGTTTTCTCAAGCACTATGTAAAATTCGTTCAAGTGTTTTTCGACAAATCGACTTGTATTCCATAACTTTGTCGCGATAAAATTGGAGCGACAGCCTAGGAGGAGTCAAGAAAGTTGTTTTTTCTGAAAATTCAAAATGGCGGGAAAAAAAATACGTAATCGTCTTGAACCAAGGAATTTCGTTTCTAGCCCTTACGGTTCAAACGTTATTAGACAATCGTTGACAAATCGTTGTGATCTAAACGCGAGTGCGACTTTGGACAGCTGGTGGCGCTAGAGCGATTGAGTTAGAGACTCCAAATTTGCAAAGGTGACAGTTCGGACTGTCCTCCATCTGTGTGCCAAACTTCATAACTTTTCCAAAAGCGGTTCTATGGGCTTCCATAGACTTCCAGAGTGGAAACGGAAGAAGAAATATAATATAAATAACAAATATAAAAATAAATATAAAAAACTATAAAAAGCTATAGTAGTATTATATAATTATAAAATATACGTAATATTTTCTTGACGAGTTTTGTCAGAATCATGCATTATGAATTTACTCTTTATTAAAATCCAGAAAGTGATTACTCGTAATTGTGAGCATGATGGGAGGTGATCATTTTCATTTATTGAAACTACTGAATACTGAGTGTCGTGTGCGATTTCCTGAAATCAAACGCTCTCTTTGTCAGGAATGAATGCAGCTATCCGCGCTGTGACCCGGATGGGCATCTATGTGGGCGCCAAGGTCTATCTGGTGTATGAGGTACTCTCGCCAACGTTCATGTTTTCCACTGAGCTTTCACACTCAAAAAAATATTTCAGTCTAAACATAAGTTTTATGTAATTTAATTACATAGCAATTTTCCATCCATTTGGATTACATAGTTTTAACATAAACAAACTAATAAACTTAATGTGATTCATATTTGTCAGTCATACGTAAATGAAATGGGTAAGATTTATGTAATAGTTCA
Organism: Zacco platypus; assembly: GCA_038088235.1. Lineage (NCBI taxonomy): Eukaryota > Metazoa > Chordata > Actinopteri > Cypriniformes > Xenocyprididae > Zacco > Zacco platypus. Next base: position 35,814,679 of record CM076081.1, on the reverse strand, counting down.
CAGAAAAATGCCCAGGTTAATTAACACTGTTTAGTGGTCATGTGTGTGCGCACTACTGAGTTAAAGCACCGTTGAAGCAGTGTCAGAGTTAATGAGATCATTAAGTGATGATTGAGCATTAATGATGAACACCTGCTGTTAACAAGCAGAATCACTGAAGGACAGAGAAACACAAGAACTACAAATGAAATCAACTGCAGATAAAAGACATTTAATCTCTCACTATTCATATACTCAACTATTACATAAATCTTACCTATTTCATTTACATATGACTGACAAATATGAATCACATTAAGTTTATTAGTTTGTTTATGTTAAAGCTATGTCATCCAAATGGATGGAAAATTGCTATGTAATTAAATTACGTAAAACTTATGTTTAGACAGAAATATTTTTTTGAGGGCATGATGTATGAAAATGTTTTAAATCGCTAAATAAGTGTTTTCATGAGTATTAATGTGTGTATTTGCTCTGATTTCAGGGGTATCAAGGACTGGTTGACGGAGGAGACAATATTAAACTGGCCAACTGGCAAAGCGTCACCAATATAATTCAACTGGTAAGAGCATCAGTCAGTAGAAGTTGAAAAACTGCTGCAGAAAGACATTCGAACATTCATTATAAGCTCTTCTTTCATGGGCACACTACCGTTCAAAAGTTCATTAAGAGTTTATTTCATTCACCAAACATGCAGTGATTTCTGAAGGATCATGTGACACTGCTGAAAATTCAGTTTTGCATCACAGGAATAAATTAGATTTTAAAATATATTCACATAGAAAACAGCTGATTTAAATTGTAAAAATATTTCAGAATTTTTACTGTGTTTTTGATTAAATAATTGCAGCCTTGGTGAGCAGAAGAGACTCTTTAAATAAAAATTAAAAAATTGTACAGACCCGAAACTTTTGAACGGTAGTGTGTATTGGTTAAATTATTCATAAATTATTATATTATTTAATAATATTTCCAATTAGAGGTTTTACATTAATAGCTCTTAATTAATTTTAGTTACATTTTTGGTCGTTTTGCAATTCCAATAGTTTTTGTATTGTTTTGTAACTTTCAGTTTTAGTCATTTTAGTAACTTATTTCATTTTTTTATGAAAAATGAATGAATATTTGATTTCATTTCAGCTCTATTTCAATGAATTAAAATGCTTTTTAATCGTTTTAGTTGTAGTTAATAATAACTGCAGTAGTGAAGGTTAACTGAAGGTTGTCGGTTTCTGATGTTCACTCTTCATGCTTTCTCTCTTCCGTGTTCTTCGGTTAAGCGGTTAACTGGTAAGCTGTCCTGCTGCATGTGCTCTAGTGCTTTCATTCAGTTAAAGGCTGGAAAAGAATAACAGAGGCATTATAAACATCTATAGATGCTGCAGGTAGTGTCCGATATGGTCTTCTGAAATGTCCCCTATGCACTTGTCCTGTATGAATTGAATATTATATTATTGCCTACTTGTCCAGCAGAGAGTACATAATCCAGTGTTTATGGAGACTGTTAAAGGGACAGTTCACCCAAAAATGAAGATTCGGTCATCATTTATTCACCCTTGTGTCATTTCAAACCTAATGCTGTTGAAATTACATTCACCTATTATTATTAGGAACACCTGTTCAATTTCTCATTAATGCATTTATCTAATCAACCAATCACATGGCAGTTGCTTCAATGCATTTAGGGGTGTGGTCCTGGTGGAGACAATCTCCTGAACTCCAAACTGAATGTCAGAATGGGAAAGAAAGGTGATTTAAGCAATTTTGAGCGTGGCATGGTTGTTGGTGCCAGACGGGCCGGTCTGAGTATTTCACAATCTGCTCAGTTACTGGGATTTTCACGCACAGCCATTTCTAGGGTTTACAAAGAATGGTGTGAAAAGGGAAAAACATCCAGTATGCGGCAGTCCTGTGGGCGAAAATGCCTTGTTGATGCCAAAGGTCAGAGGAGAATGGGCCGACTGATTCAAGCTGATAAAAGAGCAACTTTGACTGAAATAACCACTCATTACAACCGAGGTCTGCAGCAAAGCATTTGTGACGCCACAACACGCACAACCTTGAGGCGGATGGGCAACAGCAGAAGACCCCACCGGGTACCACTCATCTCCACTACAAATAGGAAAAAGAGGCTATAATTTGCACGAGCTCACCAAAATTGGACAGTTGAAGACTGGAAAAATGTTGCCTGGTCTGATGAGTCTCGATTTCTGTTGAGACATTCAGATGGTAGAGTCAGAATTTGGCGTAAACAGAATGAGAACATGGATCCGTTATGTCTTGTTACCACTGTGCAGGCTGGTGGTGGTGGTGTAATGGTGTGGGGGCTGTTTTCTTTGCACACTTTAGGCCCCTTAGTGCCAATTGGGCATCGTTTAAATGCCACGGCCTACCTGAGCATTGTTTCTGACCATGTCCATCCCTTCATAACCACCATGTACACATCCTCTGATGGCTACTTCCAGCAGGATAATGCACCATGTCACAAAGCTCGAATCATTTCAAACTGGTTTCTTGAACATGACAATGAGTTCACTGTACTAAAATGACCTCCACAGTCACCAGATCTCAACCCAATAGAGCATCTTTGGGATGTGGTGGAACGGGAGCTTCGTGCCCTGGATGTGCATCCCACAAATCTCCATCAACTGCAAGATGCGATCCTATCAATATGGGCCAACATTTCTAAAGAATGCTTTCAGCACCTTGTTGAATCAATGCCACGTAGAATTAAGGCAGTTCTGAAGGTGAAACACAGTATTAGTATGGTGTTCCTAATAATCCTTTAGGTGAGTGTATATGTATGTATAATCGCCATGACTGGCTGTTTCTTGCACAAAATAACTTATACATGGGCGTCGGAACCATTGTATGACCCACCCACTTTTTACGACCAATGATATTGGACCCAGTCACTTTCACCATTAAAGCGCGTCAGTCAAATCCATTCCACTCAGTTCCGAACCCACCATTGAGGTCCGGACCTCGGTATTTTTTCGGTGTATGTAATAAAGCTTGTGAAATAATTGCCTAATATTAACTCTACTTTGGTGCTGTACGGATATATTGCACAAAGCCAAGATTACCGACATTCGCATTTGAGCTGTCAGCGGTCAAAGGCCGCGCATTAATGTAAAAATGTTTGAAACGACCAATCAAATCAAAGTAGGCGGGCTTTATGTTCACAGAAGCTGCTGAACGATGATCATGAATTCCAGCGGTCATAAAGTGCGAGATAAACTCGACATTTTCTCGGCTGTTTTACGATAGAAACGTTAAACGACCGTCAGAAATATTTAGGAATGCAAACTAATAAACTTTTATTTAATTCAGCAACTTTTAGTTGAAATAGGCTACGTGATGCATTGTAATTCGTAACTGTCGATGTGATGAGATATTATAATATTAACGAAGCCGTTTGGCGTGTTATAATTATAAATGTGTATGCGATTGCCCGACACGGATGAGAATCATGACATCGGAACAAATGAAGGAGACGCGCTGAATGAAAATGCACGTTCACTGTCTGACAGTAGATGGCGCTGATGGAACAACAGAAATTCAGCCGTAAAACCCGTAAACAAAGCAGCTGCAACAGTGACCAGACATCATTTCAGTTCTGTACGTAGTGTTCCCGACCTATCTCATATTTCATCTTTCCTAAAATTTATTTACGAAATTCTTTAATGGTTATTATTTTATCACGCGAGAACAGCCGAATCAAAGGTAGCCAAGCTCATCGTAGAACAAAATTACCATCCAGTCACAATTTGTCAATTCTATATATAAACATATAGTTGGGGAGTAACGAAATACAAGTAACTTAGTTTCATATTTAAAACACAAAATTTGAGTCACTGTATTTCATTACAGTTACATTTTAAATGGGTGGTAATCAGATTACAGTTACATCTGAAAAGTGTTTTAGATTACCAAAGTGATTACTTTGAGTTTTAATGTCATTTAAACAGCAATTGGTGATTCTCTGACTCTGACAGTCTGAAAAAGAGGAGTTCAGTTTCATCAACATTTTAATACTTTTAAGAGGATCATAAAAATGTTGTTATTTTTATTTAGTTCTGTCCTGAACAAGACAAAATGACTGAATTTATAAAAAAAATTGCCCAACTGTCAACTGAACTGTCCTGTCATGACCTGATGATCCACGACTGTTTTCATGTTTTGTGAGTCATTGTATAATTCACTCGTCACTGCAACTTTTTCTCACAATTTGTTTTTTCCCTCACAATTGTGAGTTTGCATTTCACAATTCTGACTTCTTTTTCTCAGAATTACGAGATTTAAACTTGCAATACTGACTTTTCTTGCAATTGTGAATTTAGTATGTGAGTTTATATCTCATAATTCTGACTTTTCTCAATATTGTGAGTTTATATCTCATAATTCTGACTTTTCTCAATATTGTGAGTTTATATCTCATAATTCTGACTTTTCTCAATATTGTGAGTTTATATCTCATAATTCTGACTTTATAACTCACAATTGCAACTTTATATCACACAATTCTGAGGGAAAAAGTCAGAATTGTGAGATAAAAACTTGCAATGACCTTTTTTGTGTGTGTTTCACACTTATTAGTATTCCAACGTATTCTAAAGTATTTAGATTAAGTTACTAAACTTAAGTAATGTAACGAAATACGTTACAAATGACTTTTTAAAGCATGTATTTTGTAATCTGTAGTGAAATACATTTTAAAAGTAACATACCCAGCCCTGACTGTACATATAATAGCATCTACCCCAGTAAAAAAAATTTGGACCCACCCACATTTTTTTGCTTCATGACCTTATATATATATATTTTTATATATGTAGTGCATGAGTCATATGGACTCCGTTAGATGGTACTTTGTGGTGTTTTATATCCGTTTTTGTTTGATTAAAAGCTGCATGCATGTAGACGGAAATGTGTTTCTTGGGAAAAACAGCAGCATACAGCTTCGGATCGACATGCGGGCCTTAATAAATAAAGACAGGATCTTCATTGTTTGGGTGAACAGTTTCGCCCGTGAATCTTTAGAGTTAAGTGTTGTACATGTGTGATGTTCATTTAGTGAGTTTGTGTTTGTATTTGTGTGTCCAGCTCAATAAACACCGTCTGCGCTGACTGATGCGTTTTTAAACACTTTGAAGCTGTGATGCATGCGTGCGGCTGTTCAGGCACAGCGCTGACATGCATTTTGCCTGCGTTGAAGCATTGCAAAAAATGTGATTTAAAAACATCTGCAGACTGTATCGCTCACTGGTTTTGTTCTCCGTAGGGCGGAACCGTGATCGGCAGCGCCCGCTGTAAGGCCTTCACCACGCGAGAGGGCCGTTTAGCGGCGGCCTTTAACCTGGTGAAGCGTGGCATCTCTAACCTGTGCGTCTGTGGCGGCGACGGCAGCCTCACGGGGGCCAACATCTTCCGCTCGGAGTGGAGCGGACTCCTCGATGAGCTGGTGAAGAAAGGTACGCCGACGTGCTCGTGCGCGGTGATTCATGGGAAAAGACTTTTGCCGTTAGATGCTAACATCACCAAACAGAGCTGCAAAAATAATGACGGAGTTGATGTTTTAAGGTCAGGCAGTAAAGTCTCCTCATGATAAGCATCATAAATCTTTATGAATGCCGTATCAAAGTGTCAAAGCGAGTCATTGACGCTGCAGACGTGTTCAGGAAACCATTTTGAAATGGACTACAGTCAACTAGTTAGCTCTGCTACACTGTTGTTCCATTGAAGAGGTCATTTTATTTATTTATTTATTTATTTTACATGTATTCATTCAGTTAGTTAATTAAATGTATTCATGTAATTTAGTCATATTAATTATTTATTTATTTTACGTTATTCATTCATTAAGGTAATTAAGTTTATTAGTTTAAATGTTAATTACTTTGTTTATATTAATAATAATTTTATTTATGTATTTATTTATTTTGCATGCGTCAATTCATTCATTCAGTTAGTTAACTAAATTTATTGAATTAGATATTTATTCATATTAATAATATTTTTATTTATTTATTTTACATTCATTCAGTTAGTTAAATATATTTTATTAATTTAAATTTTAATTCATTTATTCGTATTAATAATATTTTTTTAACTTATTTTACATGTATTCATTCATTCATTTAGGTAATTAAGTTTATTAGTTTAAATGTTAATTACTTTGTTTATATTGATAATAATTTTATTTATGTATTTATTTATTTTGCATGCATCAATTCATTCATTCAGTTAGTTAACTAAATTTATTAAATTAGATATTCATTCATATTAATAATAATTTTATTTATTTATTTTACATTCATTCATTCATTCAGTTAGTTAAATATATTTTATTAATTTAAATATTAATTAATTTAGTCATATTAATAATAATTGTATTTATTTATTTTTCATTCATTCATTTAGGTAATTAAGTTTATTCATTTAAATGTTAATTACTTTATTTATATTAATAACAATTTTATTTATTCATTTATTTTACATGCATCAATTCATTCATTCAGTTAGTTAACTAAATGTATTAAATTAGATATTTATTTATATTAATAATAATTTTATTTATTTATTTACATTTATTCTTTCATTCAGTTATTTAAATATATTTTATTAATTTAAATTTGTATTCATTTATTCATATTAATAAAAAATTCATTTATTTATTTTACATGTATCAATTCATTCATTCAGTTAGTTAACTAAATTTATTAAATTAGATATATATTCATATGAATAATAATTTTATTTATTTATTTACATTTATTCATTCATTCAGTTATTTAAATGCGTTTTATTAATTTAAATTTTAATTAATTTATTCATATTAATAATAATTTTATTTATTTATTTTAATGTATTCATTCATTCATTTAGTTAATTAAGTTTATTCATTTAAATTTTAATTACTTTATTCATATTAGTAATAAATTTATTTATTTTACATTTATTCATTCATTCAGTTAGTAATACATTTTATTAATTTAAATTTTTACTAATGTTATTACTTCATTCATATTAATTCTAATTTTATTTTTTTATTTATTTTACGTGGCACCAGGTTTATTATTGTAAACTAATACTATTAAAAAACTTAAACTAAATAAAGTTTAATTGGCTTGTCAGGCATAGCAACAGTAACTAAAGGGGGCGGGTCTTTGCAAAATTGAAAGGATAAAATAACACTAAATGCTATTAATCTCAAAAACACTATGATTTATATAACTTTTTGAACATATTGATGATCAGCAGCATTTTACTAAATATTTCCCCACAAAAGGAAGTGAGTGGATTGTTTTTTTGGCCTGAATGAACTGGTCAGTAACTCATGTGCATCTCATTCACAGGTCGAATCACAGCAGAAATGGCCAGGCAGCACGGGCACCTGAACATCGTGGGTCTGGTGGGCTCCATCGATAATGATTTCTGTGGAACGGACATGACCATCGGCGCTGACTCCGCCCTCAACCGCATCACTGAGATCATCGACGCCATCACCACCACAGCCACCAGGTCAAAGCAACACCACAACCAAACTACTCCTACTCCTGGAAGAGAATGAGACATTTACTTCAGCTAGAGGCCAAGGCAACATTTGGTTTAGTTATAAAATAACTAAATCTAAAACTGAAATAAAAATCAATAGAAACTATATAGACATTTAAAATGAAATGCTAAAATGAAAAACAAAATTCAAAACAAAAATACTAAAACTTTAACTGAAAATAAAATGAAAATGGAAAAGATAAAAATAAACATTAACTAAAATAAAATATTAAAAAAGTTAACTTGATGTACTAAAATAATTAAATCTAAAACTAAAATAAAAATTATATTGACATATTGGGGAAAAAATACTAAAAATGACAGAAAAATGATAAAATTACTAAAACTTTAATTAAAATTAAAAATAGAAAATAAACATTAACTAAAATAAAATATTAAAAAAGTTAACTTGATGTACTAAAATACTAAAATAAAATATTAAAAAGTTAACTTGATGTACTAAAATAATTAAATCTAAAACTAAAATAAAAATTATATAGACATATTGTGGAAAAAATATTAAAAATGACAGAAAAATGATAAAATTACTAAAACTTTAATTAAAATTAAAAATAGAAAATAAACATTAACTAAAATAAAATATTAAAAAAGTTAACTTGATGTACTAAAATAATTAAATCTAAAACTAAAATAAAAATTCTATAGACATATTGTGGAAAAAATACTAAAAAATGACAGAAAAATGATAAAATTACTAAAACTTTAATTAAAATTAAAAATAGAAAATAAACATTAACTAAAATAAAATATTAAAAAAGTTAACTTGATGTACTAAAATAATTAAATCTAAAACTAAAATAAAAATTCTATAGACATATTGTGGAAAAAATACTAAAAAATGACAGAAAAATGGTAAAATTACTAAAACTTTAATTAAAATTAAAAATAGAAAATAAACATTAACTAAAATAAAATGCAAAACTTTTTTTTATTTAGTTTAACTTAAATATAAAAATAAAAATTAACTTTATTTCAGCCAGTGAACTTGAAATACTAAAATAAATAAAACTAAAATAAATTTGAATAAAAACTATATAGGCATCTTTACAATGGCAAAAAAATACTGTAACTTAAATAATAATGGAAAATACAAAAATAAAAACTAATTCAAAATATTACTAAAACTATAATAGTATCTCAATGATCACATGTAGATAAGAAAATATGATATAATTAATGTAAAATGTGTTTATCATGATCATCAGGCTGTGACGACTGTGATTTCCTGTTTCCTCATTTATTCAGGAATGCACTGGATGTGTGGAATTCTTGTCGTGTCTCATCTCGTCTCGGCTCTGCTCTCTTATTCTCCTTTCACTCTATTTTCAGCGTTATGCTGTCAGACAGTTGGACTTAGGCCGATATACATTGTTTAGACAATCTACAGCATGTTTTCCCCATATTATGTGCTCACTTTGTCTTATGATTCTTTTTTTCAGCCATCAGCGCACATTTGTGCTCGAGGTCATGGGTCGCCACTGCGGGTGAGTTTCCACTGCGTCTCTGTGAGAAAAACTGCACTGACACCAAGAGGGTCATGGGAAGAACATGTCTAGTCTAAACATGTATAGATTTGAGATGATTTGAGAGGCTCTAGCAACCGCCCAGAGCATGTTAGCAACAGTGTTATTTTATTTTCAGTATTGTTTGTATAATATTATATTTATTAACATTTTTAATAATATTATTTTTAAGTTTTAGTAATTTTGTTGTGCTTTTTACACTTTTTTTTTTTTAAAAAAGCTTTAATTTTTATATCAGTTTTAGTCAGTTTAATACTTCCAATTATATTTCTATAAACTTTTTTTTCTGTTAGTTGCCAAGGCAACATTTCTAATTTACATGTAGGGACCCTGCACACTAAATCATGGCCATGGTTAACCATTTCGTTCCCTCGATTTGCTAAACCGTGCGCACGGTTAACCATTTCGTTCCCTCGATTTGATAAACCGTGCGCACGGTTAACCATTTCGTTTCCTCGATTTGATAAACCGTGCGCACGGTTAACCATTTCGTTCCTTCGATTTGATAAACCGTGCGCACATGGTTAACCATTTCGTTCCTTCGATTTGATAAACCGCGCGCACAGTTAACCATTTCGTTCCTTCAATTTGATAAACTGCGCACACGGTTAACCATTTCGTTCCTTCGATTTGATAAACCGTGCGCACGGTTAACCATTTCGTTCCCTCGATTTGATAAACCGTGCGCACAGTTAACCATTTCGTTTCCTCGATTTGATAAACCGTGCGCACAGTTAACCATTTCGTTTCCTCGATTTGATAAACCGTGCGCACGGTTAACCATTTCGTTCCCTCGATTTGATAAACCGTGCGCACGGTTAACCATTTCGTTCCCTCGATTTGATAAACCGTGCGCACAGTTAACCATTTCGTTTCCTCGATTTGATAAACCGTGCGCACGGTTAACCATTTCGTTCCCTCGATTTGATAAACCGTGCGCGGTTAACCATTTCGTTTCCTCGATTTGATAAACCGTGCGCACGGTTAACCATTTCGTTCCCTCGATTTGATAAACCGTGCGCACGGTTAACCATTTCGTTCCCTCGATTTGATAAACCGTGCGCACGGTTAACCATTTCGTTTCCTCGATTTGATAAACCGTGCGCGCGGTTAACCATTTCGTTCCTTCGATTTGCTAAACCATTGGCACGGTTAACCATTTCGTTTCCTCGATTTGATAAACCGTGCGCACGGTTAACCATTTCGTTTCCTCGATTTGATAAACCGTGCGCACGGTTAACCATTTCGTTTCCTCGATTTGCTAAACCGCGCGCACAGTTAACCATTTCTTTCCTTCGATTTGCTAAACCGCGCGCACGGTTAACCATTTCGTTCCCTCGATTTGATAAACCGTGCGCGCGGTTAACCATTTCGTTCCTTCGATTTGCTAAACCATTGGCACGGTTAACCATTTCGTTCCCTCGATTTGATCAACCGTGCGCACGGTTAACCATTTCGTTCCCTCGATTTGATAAACCGTGCGCACGGTTAACCATTTCGTTTCCTCGATTTGCTAAACTGTTGGCATGGTTAACCATTTCGTTCCCTCGATTTGCTAAACCATTGGCACGGTTAACCATTTCGTTCCCTCGATTTGATCAACCGTGCGCACGGTTAACCATTTCGTTCCCTCGATTTGATCAACCGTGCGCACGGTTAACCATTTCGTTCCCTCGATTTGATAAACCGTGCGCACGGTTAACCATTTCGTTTCCTCGATTTGCTAAACTGTTGGCACGGTTAACCATTTCGTTCCCTCGATTTGATAAACCGTGCGCACGGTTAACCATTTCGTTTCCTCGATTTGCTAAACCATTTGCACGGTTAACCATTTCGTTCCCTCGATTTGATAAACCGTGCACACGGTTAACCATTTCGTTCCCTCGATTTGATAAACCGTGCGCATGGTTAACCATTTCGTTCCCTCGATTTGATAAACCGTTGGCATGGTTAACCATTTCGTTCCCTCGATTTGCTAAACTGTTGGCATGGTTAACCATTTCGTTCCCTCGATAAACTTTTTTTTCTATTAGTTGCCAAGGCAACATTTCTAATTTACATGTAGGGACCCTGCACACTAAATCATGGCCACGGTTAACCATTTCGTTCCCTCGATTTGCTAAACTGTTGGCATGGTTAACCATTTCGTTCCCTCGATTTGATAAACCGTGCGCATGGTTAACCATTTCGTTCCCTCGATTTGATAAACCGTGCGCACGGTTAACCATTTCGTTTCCTTGATTTGATAAACCGTGCGCACGGTTAACCATTTCGTTCCTTCGATTTGATAAACCGTGCGCACGGTTAACCATTTCGTTTCCTTGATTTGATAAACCGTGCGCACGGTTAACCATTTCGTTCCCTCGATTTGATAAACCGTGCGCACGGTTAACCATTTCATTCCTTCGATTTGCTAAACTGCGTGCACGGTTAACCATTTCGTTTCCTCGATTTGATAAACCGTGCGCACGGTTAACCATTTCGTTTCCTCGATTTGCTAAACTGTTGGCATGGTTAACCATTTCGTTCCCTCGATTTGATAAACCGTGCGCACGGTTAACCATTTCGTTCCTTCGATTTGCTAAACTGCGCACACAGTTAACCATTTGGTTCCTTCGATTTGCTAAACCATGCACACGGTTAACCATTTCGTTCCCTCGATTCACTGACACTGTTCTCCTGCAGGTATCTAGCGCTGGTTTCAGCTCTGGCGTCTGGAGCCGATTGGCTGTTCATCCCTGAAGCCCCTCCTGAGGATGGCTGGGAAGAGCTCATGTGCGCTCGACTGGGAGAGGTGAGCCGAGAACATGAGGCTTTGGGCGGCTTTTATAGATCATTGAACACATTGACTGATTTATGAATGTATTCAGAGATATTTGGAGGCCAGCTGTCACAGCGTGTGTACTTAACTAAATTATCTTTAGCATCTTATTTTGTTTAAAGTGTTTAAAACACACAAGGTTCACATAAACAGTTGCTTTTGTTTTAAGAGGATGTGAACATCTGGGAAAAAAATCGTTTATGTGTATCAGTATATTAGATCCGTGCATTACTATAGTTCTTAAAGTGACAGCAGCCTAATATAGTAGCATCAGTATATGTTTTATTCATACAGTGAAGAATATGCAGTTTTATTTTTTCATTTGATTATTCCATTTCTGACTTCAATAATTGACTGGATGTGTTTGCTCAGAGCCGCAGTAAAGGATCCAGACTGAACATCATCATCATCGCTGAAGGAGCTATCAACAAAAGCGGAGAGCCCATCACCTCCAACTACATCAAAGACGTGAGTGAAGCTCTTCAGCTCTCTATATGAGAAAAACTCTTAAAGGATTAGTTCACCCAAAAATGAAAGCTCTGTTATCATTTACTCACAAAAGAAGTTATTCTGAAGAATGTTGGAAACCAAACAGTTGATGGGCCACATTGACTTCCATAGTATGGAGGAAAAAATACTATGGAAGTCAATGGAGACCAGAAACTGTTTGGGACAACTTGAGGGTGAGTAAATGATAACAGAGCTTTCATTTTTGGGTGAACTATTCCTTTAAAGGATTAGTTCACTTCAGAATTAAAATGTCCTGATAATTCACTCACCCCCATGTCATCCAAGATGTTTTTGTCTTTCTTTCTTCAGTCGAAAAGGTTTTTGAGAAAAACGTTCCAGGATTTTTCTCCATATAGTGACTTCAACAGGGTTCAACGGGTCCAAATGTCAGTTTCAGTGCAGCTTCAAAGACTCTACATGATCCCAGACGAGGAATAAGAGTCTGATCTAGAGAAACCATCGGACATTTAATAAAAAAAATAAAAATTTAGATAGTTTTTACCCACAAATGCTCGTCTTGCACTGTTCCGTGATGTGCCACACATTACGTAATCACGTTGGAAAGGTCACATGTAACGTAAGTATCGATCCAGTGTTTACAAAGTGAACCTGCAAAGACTAAGACAAACAATCTTTACCAAAAAAAAGGTAAAACAATGTCAGACGATTTTGAAGTTGGAGGAGAAACTGCGGTACTTCCGCCTACGTCACACGTGATCGTTCCAACATGATTACGTAATGTGTGGCGCATCACATAGCAGTGCAAGACGAGCATTTGTGGGTAAAAACTATCTAAAATTTTTTTTTTTTTTTTTAAGAAAATGTCCGATGGTTTCTCTAGATCAGACTCTTATTCCTCGTCTGGGATCATGTAGAGTCTTTGAAGCTGCACTGAAACTGACATTTGGACCCGTTGAACCCTGTTGAAGTCACTATATGGAGAAAAATCCTGGAGTGTTTTCCTCAAAAACCAAAAATCTTTGGTGACACGAGGGTGAGTAAATTATCAGGAAATTTTAATCCTGAAGTGAACTAATCCTTTAAAGTCTTTTTAGTACATTCCCATAGATAACATTTACACATGATTTAGTGTTTTCGTAATATTTTAAATTTATTAAATGTTAGCCATATGTTTTCTAGAAGTGATATGAAGTTCTACCGAAGCTTGTTTTGGCCACGGAATAAAAAATAAAATTACTTTGTATTTCACAATTCTTTTCTTTCAATTCCAAGTTTATATCTCACAATTCAGACTTTATTACCCATAATTCTGAGTTTATTTTTTATATTTCTGAGGAAAAAATTAAATTCCCAACAATAAACATGCAATTGTGTGAAAAAAAAGTCAGAAGTTGCAGTTCGCTCTTTTAATTGAGCATTTATATCTCACAATTTTGATTTTTTTAATCGCAATTAATATTACAGCGAAAGAAAAGTCAACTAGTAAAAAGTCAGATTTTTAAGATTTGTAAGATAAAAAGTTGCCATTATCTCTTATTTCTCATAAAAAGTCTTCTGTAAAGTCCTTTCATAATTTTGCGTCACTGTTTTTGTCTGTGAAGCTGCTTTAAAAAGGATGTGTAAAGCACTATAGAAATGAATAAAACTCTGCTTGACCAATCAGATGTCTATAAATGACCATGTGATTTGCAATTCCGTGCAGCTGGTGGTGTCGCGGCTGGGTTACGACACCCGGGTCACTGTTCTGGGTCACGTCCAGAGGGGCGGGACGCCGTCAGCCTTTGACAGAGTTCTGGTAAATAAACCCGTTCAATTAAACCCTCAGAAGAGTTTTGAGGAATGGGATGATTTTTTAATATAATCCTCTGTGTTTTGTCCTGTAGAGCAGTAAGATGGGCGTCGAGGCCGTGGTGGCCCTGCTGGAGGCGGGACCGAGCACTGCCGCCTGTGTGATCGGCCTATCAGGAAACCAGGCGGTGCGTCTCCCGCTGATGGAGGCGGTAGAGATGGTGAGTCTTCAGTGATACACTATTTTAAAACGCTAATGTTGTCTTTTTTAAAATTATTTATGTATGTTTTATTTAATTTTTTTACTTTTTAACTTTTTACACTGCCGATTTAGTCTCTTCTGCTCTTCTGCTCTCCAAGGCTCCATTTATTTTTATAGAAAACACAGTAAAAACAGGAACATTGTGAAATATTATTACAATTTAAAATAACTATTTTCTTTATGAATATGTTTTAGCATCATTGTTCCAGTCACACATGATCCTTCAAATGCTGATTTGCTGCTCAATTATTAATAATTCTTTCTTATTATTCATTCTGAAAACAGTTTTTGCTGCGTAATAGTTTTGGTGAAACCCGTGGTAAATTTTTTCTCGGGATTCTTCGATGAATAGAAAGTTCATAAGAACTGCATTTATTTGAAATATAAATCTTTTGTAACACTGTAACCGTATTTCCTGTCACTTTTGATCCATGCTGAATAAACTATTAATCTTTTTATTAAAATACCCCAAACTTTTGAAAGGAGATCATAAATATTTCTTGAGCATCATATCAGAATGATTTCTGAAGGATCATGTGACACTGAAGACTGGAGTAAATTCAGCTTTGATCACTGGATATAAATTATATTTTAAAATATATTCACATAGAAAACAGTCATTTTAAAATGTAATAATATTTCTGTTTTTACTTGCATTAAAATATAAACCTACAGTAAAATAAACCTATATTAAACTTACATTAAAATGTATTAATTATTCCAGACTTTTGACCCGTTTTGTATATTTACATCCAAACACTGAAGCAAAATCAATCATATCTGTTGATATTTTGCTTAATATTATTATTCTGCATGTCTATATAGTCCAAACGTCTCCAAAGTTGGGTCAGGTGATCTTCAAAAATTGCGTTTAAAAATTGCCTTTTGATATTCCAAACACTAATGAATCTGAATCTTTTTGTTTTGTGTCTCAAATAATTCCTCAAATTAGACTCCAAGTGAATCGGGTACAATTTACTTCCCAAGTTAATTAAACACTGTGTATTCAGACATTAAATTTTGTATGACAAATGTTTTGTTTAAATATGCAAATGAGGCGTCGCCTAATTAAACATGCATGACACAGAAATCTGACATTTGAGTCAGGCTCGAAACTACTTGACATGTGAGAGTCTTTTATCGAGGGCATTTAGGATTTTTCTTTTCATCACATAAAAAAATACTGTCAACAACCAGAAGAAAAATCACCATATTTTTATGTAAAACATGTTCTATAAAGCAGCTTTCTATAAAGACTCAAACTCTTCGCTTATAAATCTATAATCTCAAATAAAGTGCAATAAAATAAACACTTATATGTGTATTTTGAATGTTATGGAAGCAAAATCTCATCATTTAACCAGTGCATGAAAAACAGCATCTTATAAGAGAATAATTTACTCTCTTTCTTAAGACTAAAGAGGTTCAGAGGGCCATGAATGAAAAGCGGTTTGAAGAAGCCATCCAGTTACGGGGCAGGTGAGAAGAACCCTTGTGTTAAATAGTAGATGAACCTGCAGAGGTCAAAGTTTGAGTGAGGAATAATGACTCTGTTTACAGGAGCTTTGAGAACAACTGGAGCATTTATAAGCTGCTGGCCTATCAGAAACCTGCTACGGTCCAGGTAACACATCCAAACCTGACTTTACAGCATTATATACACAACTGTTAACGTTAACGGTACTTATGAGGGGTGTGTCATATCATACCGTCCACGATATCACCGGTAATGATGAGGAGTCAGCGAGTAGAATCCAAATGCAGCTTTTATTAGAAAACGTGGTCAGACAGGCATGGGTCAACTCAGTAGCAAAGACAGACTCGTAGTAAGTACACAGGCGGATGGTCGGAGGCAGGCAGACAAACGTCGGATAAACCAGAAACAAGACACGGGTGTAACGCTCAAAATTGTGACACAGGAATCAACAATACTTCGCAAGGAGGAAGTGGGTGAGTGGTGCTTTTATAGTGGAGAGATATGAACGTAATGGGATGAGGTCATGTGATACAGCTGGCAGGGTGATTAGTGATTGGGTGAGGGGCTTATGGGAATTGTAGTGTAGTGTATGAAATCCATAATGTGAGCGGGCGACCTCTGGTGGTGAGTGGATGTAACATGATGGACCGGATCTAAAGATGATCTAAAAAGTGTCATCTCGCGATATCAGTGATATAGCGACAGGATGACGTATGTCGCATTTACGTTCCCTAGTGTGCACAAAAACACCTGTCTGAGAGTAAGAGCAGCATGTCAGCCTCTAATGCGGATTTAGTCCCTAAAAAGGAGCTACTTCAATAGTATGGAAGTGTTACAAGAGGTCAGAACAATCAAGCACAATATTTTGCAGAATATGCAAGAAAACTGTCACTACTACAGGTGGAAACACAACAAACTTGTTTCATCACTCGGCCGATTGTCCTCATGATCATCCCGGATAGGAGACCGACCGGTCAGTGTCACGTCTTTCCCATTCTGAGCTGATCCGTTTTGTTTCCAGCGGCACAGGCAATAATAATAATTTAGTCATTCCCGCAGGTTTCACGCTAATATAGGATCTGTATTAGTGGAGCACGAGCCGCTTCTCAGTCTCAAACAGCTTCTGAGTCACTAAAATGAGTGGCTAACTGCGCTAAAACCGTCAAATACATACAAAATGATGTCAAAATGCCCGTCTTGGCGAGTATCCAGTTAAACTCAGTCAGTTTAGGAACGTTAAATAGTTGAGAAAGAGGAAATCAGTCCAATATTCCTGCTGCTGTCTGTCATGTTAATCCAAGAACAAAAGACAAAGAAAATCACTTTCTGCTCTTGACTGAATACATTTGTAACTTTAATGGTAAGAATTAATCTGTATTTAATTTTTACAGTGAAGACTACAGAAATTAAAGCAATCGAATGTAAAATAACGCTGGATGTGTTATTTTAAAAACCTACTTAATTTGAAAAACTTAGTTTCATAGCCCTCTTTATTTATTTGTGCTATTTTTTTTTAAATATATTTTATTATTGTCTTTTTACTTGTTTGTTTTTTAATGAAAATAAAACTTTGCATTGAAGAAAAGTAGATTTTTGTTTATATATGCGGTCAATTATTGTTCTTAGAAAGAAAATCGGAATGGGCAAAAATCGGCATCGGCCAAGAAAACTGTTCATCTCTATTAAAAAGCTCGACCCGAAGTAAACTATTGCGCTGTAAAGCTGCTGCTGCACTTTATGACAGTAGATTCACACTTCGAATCAGGGATTCTGCTCATTGGAAAAGGATGGAAAACAGCCTTCATGTTGTTTGCCCTAATAAAAGCTTCTGCAATCACCAATAAAACGTTGTTCCATATATTTTTCTCTATATAATCATAAATATCATTATCGCAAATATTCTTGAAATATCGTGATATAATTTTGAGCCTATATCACCCACTCCTAGTACTTATGCATTTTTATTGCAGCTATATGCATATGGATCATAAATACATATACAACATTTATATATTTATACAACACAGACTGTTTCAAAGCAGCTTCACAGTAATAAACCGGGAAATAGATGAACAAACTTCATCAAATATGAGGCTAATTCTAATTCTCTAAAACGACAAAAGTGTCTCTTGGTAACAGCATTTAGTTTTCTCCATATTTTTTGAAAATTTCCATTCAAAACCTTTCAGATGTTTGTGAAGGATTGTTTAGATGATTATGTCCTAGTTTCATGTTGTTATTTTGTTTCTCCTCAGAGCAACTACTCCATGGCCATCCTGAATGTCGGAGCTCCGGCCGCCGGCATGAACGCCGCGGTGAGGTCAGCGGTGAGGGTCGGTCTGGCCACGGGACACCGGGTTTACATCGTCAGCGATGGATTTGAGGGTCTGGCCAATGGAGCGGTAAAGAACGAATGATTTCTTTAATGGTGCATTTTAATGTAAAGGAAATCTCACTGTTTTGTCTGATGTTGAAGGTCAATGAAGTGTCGTGGCATCAGGTGGCCGGCTGGACGGGTCAGGGTGGATCTCTGCTGGGAACTAAACGGTTTGTCACCTCTAGAAATCAGTGCAGTCTTCACTGGCTCTTTAATGTAAACACAGCTTTGTGACCCTCAATGTTTTCCAGGACCCTCCCAAGCACCTGCATGGAGAAACTAGTGGGAAATCTCAGCAAGTTTAACATCCAGTCGCTGTTTGTAGTCGGTGGTTTTGAGGTACAAAAAAAATGATGTGTGTCTTTGTTTTGGCAACAACCAGATCAGGTCTGTTTCATGGGGAGGGCAAAAAATCATTGCTTTTACATTTTGATATTTATTGAAAACTATCAAAATTAGGGGGGAAAAAATTAGTATTTTTAATGTATCGCCCAGTCATAAGTCACACGGTTATATTCAGGGCTGGGCTGGTTACTTTTAAAATGTTTTTCACTACAGATTACAAAATACATGCTTTAAAAGGTAATTTGTAACGTATTTCGTTACATTACTCAAGTTTTGTAACTTAATCTAAATACTTTAGAATACTTTGGAATACTAATAAGTGTGAAACAAACACAAAAAAGGTCATTGCAAGTTTTTATCTCACAATTCTGACTTTTTCCCTCAGAATTGTGTGAAATAAAGTTGCAATTGTGAGTTATAAAGTCAGAATTATGAGATATAAACTCGCAATATTGAGAAAAGTCAGAATTATGAGATATAAACTCGCAATATTGAGAAAAGTCAGAATTATGAGATATAAACTCGCAATATTGAGAAAAGTCAGAATTATGAGATATAAACTCGCAATATTGAGAAAAGTCAGAATTATGAGATATAAACTCGCAATATTGAGAAAAGTCAGAATTATGAGATATAAACTCGCAATATTGAGAAAAGTCAGAATTATGAGATATAAACTCGCAATATTGAGAAAAGTCAGAATTATGAGATATAAACTCGCAATATTGAGAAAAGTCAGAATTATGAGATATAAACTCACAATATTGAGAAAAGTCAGAATTATGAGATATAAACTCGCAATATTGAGAAAAGTCAGAATTATGAGATATAAACTCACAATATTGAGAAAAGTCAGAATTATGAGATATAAACTCGCAATATTGAGAAAAGTCAGAATTATGAGATATAAACTCGCAATATTGAGAAAAGTCAGAATTATGAGATATAAACTCGCAATATTGAGAAAAGTCAGAATTATGAGATATAAACTCGCAATATTGAGAAAAGTCAGAATTATGAGATATAAACTCACAATATTGAGAAAAGTCAGAATTATGAGATATAAACTCGCAATATTGAGAAAAGTCAGAATTATGAGATATCAACTCACAATATTGAGAAAAGTCAGAATTATGAGATATAAACTCACAATATTGAGAAAAGTCAGAATTATGAGATATAAACACAATATTGAGAAAAGTCATAATTATGAGATATAAACACAATATTGAGAAAAGTCAGAATTATGAGATATAAACTCGCAATATTGAGAAAAGTCAGAATTATGAGATATAAACTCGCAATATTGAGAAAAGTCAGAATTATGAGATATAAACTCGCAATATTGAGAAAAGTCAGAATTATGAGATATAAACTCACAATATTGAGAAAAGTCAGAATTATGAGATATAAACTCACAATATTGAGAAAAGTCAGAATTATGAGATATAAACTCACATACTAAATTCACAATTGCAAGAAAAAAAGTCAGTATTGCAAGTTTATATCTCCCAATTCTGACTTTAGAACTTGCAATTGTGAGTTTAAATCTCGCAATTCTGAGAAAAAGAAGTCAGAATTGTGAAACACAAACTCACAATTGTGAGGGAAAAAAAACAAATTGTGAGAAAAAGTTGCAGTGACGAGTGAATTATAAAATGACTCACAAAACATGGAAACAGTGGAAAACATGAATCTTAACTCCACTTTTTCAGACGGTCAGAGTCAGAGAATCACCAATCGCTGTTTAAATGACATTAAAACTCAAAGTAATCACTTTGGTAATCTAAAACACTTTTCAGATGTAACTGTAATCTGATTACCACCCATTTAAAATGTAACTGTAATGAAATACAGTGACTCAAATTTTGTATTTTAAACACGTAACGAAGTTACTTGTGTTTCTTTACTCCCCAACCCTGGTTATATTTTTAGCAATTGCCAACAATACTGTTACGCTGCGTGTCCAGGGAAGAATTGCACGATGAAACGGGAATACAAGAATAGTACTTTTAATCATAAACACAGGGAATACACACAACAGCATCAAACTAGCAACAGCAACGCAGGATAAGGGACTGAAAGAAACACGAGTCTTAAATACAAAGAACACAATGGGATAGCGAGATTAATGATATATTTATAATGAAATCAAATCAGAAACCATAGAAATCAAAGGAGTGGCGGGAAAAGCAATCAAGGAACACATGACAGATGAAGTCCAGACTGGGATACACGGAAAAAATACATTGTATGGGTCAAAACATTCGGATATTAAGTAAAGATGAGGATATTTTGTACATTTTCTACTGTAAATATATCAACAAAAAGTGGATATGCATTGATAAGGACTTCATTTGAACAACTTGAAAGGCGATTTTCTCAATATTTAGATTTTTTTTGCACACTCAAGTTTCCCGATTTTCAAATATTGTCTTAATCTAACAAACCACACATCAATGGAAAGTTATTTATTCAGCTTTCAGATGACGTATAAATATAAATGACTTGTTTTGTGGTCCAGGTTCTGTATTACCTTCCATGAAACACAAAACGAGATATTAAACGAGGCTACGCTTCATGATATCGACTCTGTCTTTCTGTCCTGTCCAGGCGTATGAGGGCGTACTGGAGCTGGTTGAAGCCAGGGGGCGCTATGATGAATTATGCATTCCCATGTGCATCATCCCGGCCACCATCAGCAACAATGTTCCAGGCACTGAATTCAGTCTGGGCAGCGATACTGCGGTTAATGCAGCGATGGCCGTAAGTACAGGACACACTGCACTCACATAAACATCGATATATATTCTTTTAGATTGACTCTTATCCGCATGTGTATTCTACTAAATCGAAATGTGACTTGCAAGAAATGGAGAAGACAGGAAAAGATTGTGGATCTGTTTCAAAACTTAGTGAGCTTAGTGCTCAGCCACAATTTGAATTGAACTCAGAATCAATTCTGAATTTTTGAGAGCTGTTTCACAATTGATCCTTCGCAAACAGTTTGATTGACAGGCGATCTGACCAATCATAACCCCGAATCCGCTGTTTTGTCCGTCAAAGCAGTCAGGGGAGTTTCATACATTGTCAGTCACTTTGCTCCTCGATGTATTTTTCACTGTGTGAGAACATGATGTGTGGCGTGAGAGCGCATGGCTTGTTGGACCCTAGTAACAGTAACTAAAGGGGGCGGGTCTTTGCGAAGCTCAATTGCGATGCTTCGAAGAATCGATTTTTTTTTCTTCTACCAACTCTACTACAAAGGACGTCATATTTGCACCAACGCAAATGCTCTCAGTGTAAGTTAGCATCATGCTGTGTAAGATCCCTTCTTTTGCCTAATGATGACGCAGCATTGCACATACCTTTGTGCAATCCCATAATGCATCACGAGTGAGAAAAAAAAGTGAAATGTTACAAAAAAAAAATGTAAGTATGAAAAAAGAATCAATAATGAATCTGATAATTACACCCGATATTTACGTGTCCTGTGTGTGCTGCAACTCCAAGGTCACGGGTTCGATTTCCAAGGAATGCATGAACCGAAATAATGCAAAATACTGTATATGCAATGGAAATTATATACTGAATAAATTACAGTACTAGGTTTTGAAACAGAGATTGTATCTGAAAAGCGAAACACCTGCCAAATTATATTTCCTCCATTTCAGAAGCTATAAATATGTCATTGTTTCGCCGCATTCATTGTCCAGTTTTTGATCTTTGTTTGAGGAAGAGTTGTGATAAGATCAAGCAGTCGGCCACAGGGACCAAGAGGAGGGTGTTTGTGGTGGAGACTATGGGTGGATTCTGCGGTTATCTGGCAACCACCACGGGCATCGCCGTCGGCGCGGATGCCGCTTACATCTTCGAAGATCCTTTCAACATCCATGACCTCAAGGTAGGGATATGTATCGTCTATGATAATGCCTTAATTGTTGTATTAAACATGTGTCAGCTGAAAAAAAAAATGCCTTGAGAATGCATTTTAATACCATATCATAATAATTTTATGAAACAGTTCAATAAACAACAAGTTAACATTTCCCAACGCTGCTCACATCTTCACGTAGAAGAAAAAACTGTGTTTCTGTTGCTGTGACCCTTTTTCAGACCAATGTGGAGCATTTGACGGAGAAAATGAAGAAGGACATTCAGAGAGGTCTGGTGCTGAGGTAATGAGTCAACCTTAACAACACTTGTTGTCTAAATCAGAGGTCCCCAACCCCCGGGCCGCGGACCGGTACCGGTCCGTGGGTCATTTGGTGTTACGAAGTCAGTGAGACACAAAGCGTGTAGATCCATCTGCAAAGACCTTTATTTGCAACCAAAGGCACACACATATAATATGGACCAGACGAAGGGCAAACCAGGGACAGGCAAGGGTCAACAAACAGAGAATGTAATCCAGTGGGCAAGGCTAGGGGGTAATCCAAATATCCAGGCTAGAGTCCAGGCGAGGGGCAAACAGTATCCGAGCAGGGCGAGAAGAAGAGTAGTCCAAGGCAAGTAAGAGTCCAAGGCAGGCAGCGAACAGACCAAACACGAGAAACCAGGCAGGGATCAAGACACTGAGACGAAACAAGACTAGGAATACTTGTGAGATAAAGGCTTCGTAAAGTTGCTATCAGCTAGGGAGTGATCAACGCAAACAATCATCGGCGATCAGTAAGTATGTGAATCAGTGTCTTATAGTCCTTGTGAATTGACTACAGGTGTGGAAGTAATTAGAGCAGTGAGGCCTGGGAAATGTAGTCCGGAGTAATATACAGCTTTGTGCCCTGAAATGGTGAATGGCTGACCTCTGGTGGTGAGTGAATGGGAACAGCAGGCACAGGATACGTAACATTTGGTACCGGGCCGCACAGAAAGAATAAATAACTTATTAAAAAAAAAAAAAAACTGACTTATGTAATTAGTATGAAATGTGCATTTCTCTCTGGCGCGTTCACTACTGCGAAGATCGCGAGTCAGCATCTCAACTTCAAATTCTCTCCGTTACATCCGTCTATGACTCACTCTTGGCGCATAGCAACGCTTGTTTAGGTCACGTGATACGTTACCGCTAAAAATAAACACACAAGCTAGCAAAATGAGTAAAAAAAACAAACGTCTCTGGAAAGCTTCTTTAAGAAGGGGAAACGGCCCAGTGAGGAGACAGAAGAAGAGCCTACGATTTCCAAGAAAAAGAAAGCTGCATTTAACAGACAATACCAGGAGTCCTACTTGAAATATGGATTTATCGCAACAGGTGATTTACACGCACCAAGACCGCTCTGCATAATATGTGGCAACCAGCTCTCTAATGAGGCAATGAAGCCTTCAAAATTGCTTCGCCACTTGGAGACCAAGCAACCAAGCGTTATAGTGAGTTGTATTTTTCATGCCTTTTATAATTGTTTTTGTGGTGTATCTTATTTTGAAGGCATGTTTTACGTTGCCATAGCGACCAGAGAGCGTTAGGGGGCAGAGAGGATGTTACTCATGTTATGTTGTTGGCGCGATGTTACGAGGACGCTGCTAATAAAGTTGCGAGTAAGCCTACACATTGGATTCACGTTTATTATAAGATTTAAAAAATACCCCAGTTTTTATGCTGGTCGTATCATTTTATTTTGTTGTTTTTATCCGCCACACCTTAAAGGCCGGTCCGTGAAAATATTGTCTGATATTAAACCGGTCCGTGGCGCAAAAAAGGTTGGGGACCGCTGGTCTAAATTATTGGAATATAATAATTTATGATGAATGAAAAAAGAGGCTTTCTCGACTGCAGCAACTTCCATTGCATCTAGCAATTATTCCCAAAATTGTGTGTTTTGAGTGTTCAACAGCGTTTCTTCAGAAATTGCTCACTGCACCTTAAATCAGTGGTTCCCAAAGTGGGGGGTCGCGAGATGATTTCTATTTTTTTTTTTTTTTTAAGTGAAAAAAATATATAAGCCCTATATATTTTTGTTGCAATTAATTTAATTCAATACTTATTAAATGGTGTTTGCAGAAAATATATAGTGTATATTTTTTAATTAAATTTGTAATTTTGTCCCAGACATTATACGAGATGACGTCCGCGTCAATCACAATCAAGTGACGTACATCACGCGCCGTTGTTTGCTAAAGCTAAAGGTGTTTGGAGGCCACAAACAAATAATACCTGCTTTAAAATGAAACGGTGGTTAATATCCACAACAGAAAAACCGAGAGGGGGAGAAAAGTCACAGGTGAGGCCGGGTGATGGTGCGAAGACTGCGGTTGCGGAGGTCAGTGAGGGTGAGCCGCAAGAAATTCCCTCCACTTCTGATGAGGGTGGAGCCCGCCAATTCATATTTTCAAAGCTTTAGCATAGCATTTTTCAGCTTTATGCACACTTAATATCTAATGCAAGCACATTTATGAAACACAAGCAGCTTCAAGATATTGTGACATTATGACATTAAAATGTTTATTGTAAATGAAGTACATCGATATTGCATTATATGTGTGATGCTGAGAGAAATGAGGAAGAATTATTCCGCATGACACAGAAATGCTCAAGTCCTTAGTGTTTCGGACACGTTGACCGTCGGATTAGCATGAGCACGCGGGCGTGTGTGTGTGTGTGTGTGTGTGTGCCGCTCAGACCTGCTCGACTGGTTCCTGATGGCAGAACAATGTTCAACCCAACATAGTTGCACAGTCACTCTCCGAGAGAGAACAGGTGGATATCGAGCGGCTCATTCAGAGAGAGAACAATAAAATATAACTTTGTGTGCTTTGAGACTGGGCATAAAATCGATTTGCTGTACATTTCACGCGACGGGAGGGGTTGTTGAGGTGGGGGAGGTGCGCATTTATCATGGGGGTCGCGGGCTAAAAAGTTTGGGAACCCCTGCCTTAAATGACGCCGAGTGTGAAACTGTGTCCTCTGTTCACAGGAATGAGAAATGCCATGAGCAGTACACCACTGATTTCATCCATAAGCTCTACTCCGCGGAGGGGAAAGGCGTGTTTGACTGCAGGGTCAATGTCCTGGGACACCTGCAGCAGGTACAGACTCAACTCATCGATCGAGCCGCCGTGATGTCTACTTCTAAGGCAGCGTCATCACTGAAAGGGAACCTAGTGTTCTTACGAGCATCTTGAAGCACAGTTGATTTCACACAAAAATACTCTAAAATAGTCTATTTCTAAGTAGATTCAGTATCTGTTATTTCAGTAACACTTTATTTTACTGTCATTGTTACATATGTTACATGTAGTTAATATAGTAATAACTATAAATAATTACATGCAACTAATCCCAAACCAAGCCCTGACTCTATAGTAAGTACATGTAGTTACTTAATATTACCCAGTATTTGTAGTTTAACAAAGACACCAGAAAATAAAGTGTAACCAACTTTTCAGTAAGGTTTCGTTTAGTTACCATGAACTAACAATACTTCTGCAAACATTTACTAAAACATTATTAATATCAAAAGATGTGTCTGTTAGCATTAGTTGACATGAACATGAACATTTTTGTTAACTAACATTAACAAAGATTAATTATGTAAAAATACAGCTGTTCATTGTTAGTTCATGTTAGCTCACGCCTATTAAAAAATATTAACAAATACAACTTTAGATGTATTTTTAAAAGCTGATTTTAACATTAACTGAGATTATTAAATATGTTACTGTTAGGTCATGTTAAAGGCACAATATGTAAGATTTTTATATTAAAATATCCAAAAGTGTTCTATATTTCATTCAGCTGTGTGCTCACATTATCCTAAATGTTTCCAAGAATTTGTAAATTCAGAGAAATTCACGATTTTAAATAGTGCCCGTCCCTCTCGTCACTTGTCGTCCGTCAGTGACGTAATATCTGCGTTATCCCTGGTTTCCGCTTGTACTGCATTAGTGCCCATGGCAACAGACACGGACAGCTGCGTAACGTCTAGCGGCGCGCTGTTTTTGTTTCGTTCAAACATTAAGGACCGTGGCGAGCAAACTTTGGGACAAAAGGAGAATAAAACGAGGATCAATATCGGCGTGGCGTTTCCGAGATGACGAGAGCTTTACGACAAACTTCGACTCGACAGAGACGCTCTTGCACGTTAAGCTCAACACGACGAAGTGTGAGAATATCATCAGTATGATAATCTATTGTTGATCTATTTACAGACGATAAACTAATACTAAACATCACAACTCTCAACACACTCAAACACAGTTTAGTATGATAGTGTGAAACAGCGCTGCGTTTCCTCACAGTTTTAACTCGTCAAATAAACTGACCTGTATGAGTAGAGTTTCAGCACTTGTGAGTAGTTCGGTGGAATGAAATGTCCTCGTTTCTTTATATCCCGCGGGACTCGCGTGTGTCACTGATATCTGTCTCTCATTAGTAATCACGTCTGTGATTCTCGGCCTCGTCCTGCTTCACACCACAGTCATGATAAAAACATGCGTTCACTCATCCATAAACATTATTAGATCCATCGGCATGACGATGAGTTCCATGATTCCATATTCACTGCGTCATCAAACTACACCTTTGTTATTGTTTTGAAGAGTTTAGTGACCCCTAGTGGCGAAAAATACGGAATGTGCCTTTAACTAATGCAGTTAACAAACAAAATCTTATTGTGAAGTTTTACCAAGAACATTCATGGATTAGTTAAAGTACAATTATGGTGCATTATAAAAAGATGGACATCATGTTCAAGTGAAATTACAACATTGGGTTTTGGATCTGCTGAAAGAAATGCAGCATTTGAATCCAGTTTTTCTGACATTGTTTCTCTGATGTTTGTAGGGTGGAGTGCCGACACCCTTCGACAGAAACTACGGCACTAAACTGGGCGTTAGAGCCGTGCAGTGGCTGACGGAGAAGATGGTCGACAATTTAAGACTGGGTGAGAGAATTTTTGAAACTAAATATATCTGTACAAAACATTTCTAAAATAATTCAGACTCTAAATTGACATCAGGTGAGACAAGTGGACATAAAATCACTGTTGTGTTCTACTGCTGTTTAGTCACATGACAGAATTAACTCCCAACAGTAGTTTAGCCTGTAAATTTCTACAGAAGATGAGAAGACTGTGAGTAAAGCCTGTTTTGTGTCTGTCAGGTCGTGTGTTTGCTAACTCCCCAGACACGGCCTGTGTGATCGGCCTCTATAAGAAGGTTCTGACCTTCAGTCCCGTCACTGAGCTGAAGGATCAGACGGACTTTGAGTGAGTGACCCTAACAATTACACACAGTACATGAGGTTTAACTCAGATTGAATTGTGACATTTTTTCCTTGTCTTATATTAATGGCAAGAAGTGTCGCAGTCAAGCTGACTTCATATTACATAAATGTGATGTAATGTAGAGAAATATGTTTCCTTAGTTCCCCGCCGCTCTTGCAACAGCAAACAGAACTGACACTGAATTAATACATACTTAAAGAATTCATTCATTTCAGAATTAAAATTTCCTGATAATTTACTCTCCTCCATGTAATCCAAGATGTTTATGTCTTTCTTTCTTCGGTCGAAAAGAAATGAAGGTTTTTGAGGAAAACATTCCAGGATTTTTCTCCATATAGTGACTTCAACAGGGTTCAACGGGTCCAAATGTCAGTTTCAGTGCAGCTTCAAAGACTCTACATGATCCCAGACGAGGAATAAGAGTCTGATCTAGAGAAACCATCGGACATTTTATAAACAAAAAAAAAAAAAATTAAATTTATAGATTTTTTTAACTACAAATACTCGTCTTGCACTGCTCTGTGATGTGCCACACATTACATAATCATGTTGGAAAGGTCACATGTAACAGTCGGAAGTACCGCGGTAAGGCGAAAAACTTTATCTCATT
Source organism: Zacco platypus (assembly GCA_038088235.1). Lineage (NCBI taxonomy): Eukaryota > Metazoa > Chordata > Actinopteri > Cypriniformes > Xenocyprididae > Zacco > Zacco platypus. The sequence continues at coordinate 35,786,203 of CM076081.1, read as the reverse complement.
TTCTCCTCCAACTTCAAAATCGTCTGACATTGCTGTTTTACCTTTATTTTGTAAAGGCGTTTGACTTGGTCTTTATACGTTCGCTTTGTAAACACTGGATCGATACTTCCTCCTACGTCACGCGTGACTTTTCCAGAGCGTGGCGCATCACAGAGCAGTGCAAGACGAGCATTTGTGGGTAAAAAGTATATAAATGTTTATATTTTTTATAAAATGTGCGACGGTTTCTCTAGATCAGACTCTTATTCCTCGTCTGGGATCATGTAGAGTCTTTGAAGCTGCACTGAAACTCACATTTGGACCCGTTGAACCCTGTTGAAGTCACTATATGGAGAAAAATCCTGGAATGTTTTCCATTTCTTTTCGACTGAAGAAAGAAAGACATAAACATCTTGGATGACATGAGGGCGAGTAAATTATCAGGACATTTTAATTCAAAAGTGAACTAATCCTTTAAGTTTTTAAGTTGAATTAGGGAGTTTTTTTTACAGTGCAATAATAATCCTTTTCCCGTTCCCAAGGCTTTACGAAAAATAATAGTAGGCTGCATCATTCCATACTTTACTCATGCATAACTAGGGTGATAAACGGTTGCTCTCGCCCTGCAGACACCGGATGCCCAAGACGCAGTGGTGGCTGAATCTCCGACTGATGCTGAAGATGTTGGCAAAGTATCAGACGTCCTTCAACGAGTATGTGACGGGAGAGATCGAACACGTGACCCGTCGCTCCCTCAGCATAGACACCGGGTTTTAAAACGACACGCCTCCAGTGCCCTCGACCAACACACCCAACTGCCACTCCTCCGTTAAAACGGGTAAACGCCTGATTCTTTAGTGAGTAAAGGAGGGTAAGACTCCAGATTTGTGCCTAAACCTCTGCACTGGAGCTCTGTTTTTGCACCATCTTTATGTTGGACCGATCTAGATCACTCCCATTGTAACTATAGGGATACGTTTACATTAATCCGGATACATTTGGAAGCATTTCCAACTCTCCGTCCTCACTAAAGTTGTCCGTCTACTCTGAAACGTATTATTTTATGATCAAAGTATCTCAAAGCTGACTGACACTCAATGTTTGGTCTAAAACGAAACTGCCTCATGTTATTTTTCCAAGAATATAATATGAAGATTGTATAACCTGACATTTATTTTTAACAACATTATGAAAGTAAATAGCCAGCACAACAATGCCGGTGTTGTGCCGAATTTCGACCCCCTGCCAAATTATTACCCCCTCGTTGAAGTCGCGACCCGATTGCCTAATCTTATGCTGCTCTTACCGCGTAACTACCATAATCTTGAGATGACGTTCACGTCTCGGACTGGGAATTATACGTTTCTTTGGCTCGACTATCAACACCTAAATGAATATACAGCGGTCAGGTGGTACTTTCAGATTAATTTTATATTAATCATAATTAATTATTATAGTTTCAGTAATTACGATATGGCGTGAACACAGCTTTAACCCCACCCCTAATCCTAAACCCACCAAATCTGGGTCAGAATTCACCACAACACCGGTATAAACATATCAATGAGAACAGTATGTGTCACATGACTAAACATACATCGTTTTCAAATACCTCGATTTTCACAGTTTTCACACTACAAAGCAGAAACAGTGTTTTCAAATTTATACACTCAGCAAAGTGTCTTCAGAAAGCTGTTTTCGCAGAGAAAAGATGCGTTTTCAAATGTCTATGAAAACTTTCCGGTTGACAAATATTTTTGTTTACAAATATCAAATGTGTGAATCGATCGCTATTAATTGTATTCATTAATGCACTATCAAAAAATGCGGGGTTAAAAACAACCCAAGTTGGGTTAAATATGGACAAACCCAGCGATTGGGTTGTTCTGACCCAGCAGTTGGGTATTTAACTCAACTATTGTTTAAAAATGACTATATATCTTGCAATAATAATCAAAAGGTGAACATTTATCCATAAGCAATTTAATAAATGTGTATTATTTCATTATTATTCATTAAATTGATTAATTTCCAACATATTTTGGGTTCGTTTTAAGCGAGCAAAGCCGTAATTCTTCACCAATAGTTGCGTTAAATAAAACTACCCAGCAGATTGGATGAACATTTAACCCAACCGCTGGGTTTGTCCATTTTCAACCCAACTTTGAGTGTATATCTGAATCACTTTAGACCATTTCATCAAAGCCAGCTTGTGATGTTTCTGGTCTTCTAATTAAAACGAAAGCTAACATGTAGTTATTTTGTTGCTCAAAAACAACTAATGCAAAGTATATATTTTTCCTGGTTCAGTGCAACACCAGTCCCTTCCAGACACTGTGTTATTCTTCATACTAAACTGCTGCTGTTCGTAGATACTTCAACTGAAAAGTTTCTGCAGAATTCATTGTTATTCCCTTTATTCCAGCAGTTTTTCCATGAGGGAATAGTTTGATGCACCATCAGGTGAACCTGGTGCTGTGATTGTTAATTATTTGTGGTTGTGAGCTTCGGTGTTGTGTCTGTGATATTGTGTGCCTATGCAACGTGATTAATGTGAAGCAATAGATGCAGCATGATTTACATCTCCAGCGTTTAATTCTCTGCATTGACATTCATTCAGAATCCTAGAAAATAGTGTGTGAAAAGGAGTGTGAATGTAACTGCTGAATTATAGTATATAACGCGTATTTAGGATGTTTTGCACTGTGACATTCCTTTTATACACGCTAACACGTTTTGCATTGCGGTAAAAAGATTTTTTGTGTAATTGTCATGAAATTGTCACAATGCAAAAATCATAATGATCCTGAAAGTTTCATTTTCTTTGTGCACAATGTAATTTTTCTCCTGATTTTAGGGGTCAAATATGACCTGCTTTGGCCAGTTGAATGAACTACTTAGACTTAGAAGTTAACTCTTACAAGTTAAGACTGGCTGTTAGTCGTATTTGTGTGACCTGTGCTGTCAAAATGAGTCGAAATGAACACTAATTTCGAGCTACAGGCAAAAAAAAGTGAAAATTTTTAGTCGAAATTGAGGTTTACACAAACATTTGTTCATTAGGCCCTCGTCTAGTGATCCCAATAGCAACTAAACATCTAAAAGTATCATTATTTGTGTTTTCTGAGAAGAGTTCATTTCCTTTGACCATGAAAAATGCTTTTTTTCACTTGTTTCTCAATGACTGGCGCTTCCCTCAGCATTAGTTTGGTATCTTTGTGAATATTCATACCGAATTCTGAGTCTGAACCAATGAAATGTGATTTTCAAACTCATGCTGATGTAAACAAAACCATCTTACTCGCGCTGACGGTCAGATCCGAGGCGCGCACGCGCATAGATGTCAGAGACGTCTCGATATACACGTATAGAGAATTACAGTATTTTAAAATATGTCTTGGTGAGTTTTATCTGTTATGCCTTAACCCTTGTGCATTGTTCAAATTCACTCCCCTTTCGTTATGTTCGAGGCTGAAAACAGCCACTACTTTTAACTGCTTTAAAAATGTATCAGAGAAAGATTTTTTTTGCATGAATCTATTAATCAACCTCAGTTCTGATCAAAACTGCTAAATGTTTAAAAAAAATTCAGGATTTTAACTCTTTAAAACTAACAATGCATCAAAGCCAATGTTGTTTCTACTCTTTGACATGTCCAAGACTGTGATAAAAGGTAAAAAAAAACCCAGTCCACAATCACATTTTATATTGAAAATGAGTCATTTTGTGTGTGTTTTTTCCCAAATCAGTGACATTTATGAATTTGGCAATTAAAGAGTTAAAATCCTGATTTTTTTTTTTTAAACATTTAGCAGTTTTGAGCAGGGCTGAGGTTGATTAATAGATTCATGCAAAAAAAAAATTTTTTAAATATTTATCTGATACATTTTTAAAGCAGTTAAAAACATAACGAAAGAGGAGTGAATTTGCCCACAGAGTACTGTTGAGTTTTTGAAAATTTTCAAAGCATTTTCCCAAAATATGTGTCAAAATAAGATTTGTCACCAAAAATCATTCCATTTGCTGAAACATGGAGAAAGTTACGGCCAAATTAAGACTCAAAAATTCCCCATAGTGGATGAAAACATCCCGAACAGCACATAAGGGTTAACTGTTGGGGGAAAACATCTGATGTTTATCACTACATTAGATCCGTGTGGTACAGTAGGTCTTAATATGCTGTCGGTTTCATTATTTTTCCTGTAGGTATTTGATGTTGGCTTGGTTTGGGCCAAATTTGGTGGTATTACCAGTGATTTAACCTTCAGAAAACTCGAGTTTTCTCAAGATTGACTTTGCCATACATATATTAACTTCAGACAGGGGTAACATTTTTGTCAGATTCCGACAATACATTCATTTTGAAGGTTTATAATAGAATGTGCAAATAAAAATAATTGCTCAGTGCGAGTCATTCTGCCAGCACGGGTCACACAGACTGCTCCTAACTTTTAAAGTCATATACATGAAAAGATTACCTCTTATCTAACTGCTATTTCATAAGACAAAGTATTAACATAGTAGCTAAGGTTATGCAACTGTCCCCTAGTAATACCTTATTTAACACAAATCACTGATTGGTCTAACTTGAATCTGAAGAGTAAGATAGATTGACTTACTGCTAGTTGTTCAGACTAGTTCTTAAAGGGTCAAAAATGAAAGTTCAGTCATTAATTTCTCTCCCTCATGTCGTTCTACACCTTCGATCATCTTCAGAACACAAATGCAGATATTTTTGATGAAATCAGACCTTTGATTCGAAACTAAAGCTTTATGAATCAGTGTTTAGAAATCACCCATCACTAGATATTGTTGAAAAGTCGTTATTTTGTTTTTTTGCCGCACAAAAAGTATTCTCGTCTCTTTATAATATTAAGGTTGAACCACTGTAGTCACATGACCTGTTTTAAATATATTTTAGTGTCTTTCTGGACATTGAAAGTGTCAATAGAGACTCACTGAACCATCGGATTTCATCAAAAATATCTTCATTTGTGTTCTGAAGATGAACGAAGGTGTAGAACGACATGAGGGAGAGGAATTAATGACTGAAATTTCATTTTTGGGCGAATTAACCCTTTAATACACAGTATTAACATAGTAAGTGAGAGTCTTGACAGGTTTCACCTGAGATCATTTCAAACTTCCATGTTTAGCAGTTTTGCATATGGGCCTTTTATATGTTGTATTACTGTAAACAACTATGAAATGGATATTTTGCTGAAAGCTACAGAACTCTGAAGTGTGCAGTAAGTTATTCACTGTTTCTGTCTATAAATGTAAGCCATAAAAATCTACATGTAAAATGATGCAGCTGAATGTCATATTAAAAGGAAAATCCTGTCATGTAAGAAAAATAGATATATTAAAATATATATATACAATAAAAACTATATTTAAAAATGCTTTGCTGTGTTGTTAGTGAGAAAACAATTAGAAGTAGATTTTTCCAGTGTTGTTATGTTTTCAGTTTAATGAGGAGAACATTCAGAAATCAAAAATGTTCTATTAATTATAATGCAATGCATGCGTTGTAGTATAAACCTATATTCAAATGAGCTGTAAATAAGTTATTGAACAAAATGTGCAGAATCAGAAAATCTACAGTATGTAATATTGCAATATGTACCTGCCATAAACACTTCTCCTCACTTCACATAGAACAGAACGTAACTTCAGCAAGCCATCGAACGCATCTCAGGAAAAGATCTATATTTATGAGGTTATAATTTTCCAAAGCTGAATGAAAAGGGAAAGGAGTCATCGGGTCCTGAAGCGTCCTGTGTGGAAGAGCTCTTCTGAGGGCTCTCTGTCCCGAACGAGAAGGAAAACCCCTCTTGATGACTCTCAGCTTCATCAAACAGGAAACCTTGTAAAGAAACAACGGCGTTAACTCTAGACTCTTGATTTGTCATGAAAATGTCACGAAGCAAAAAATGTAGTCTTCTTTAGGCAAAATATAAATTCTTGGGTTTCTGTGTGAATATGTAGTAAAATACTGTGAATTTTCAGCATCATTACTCCAGTCTTCAGTGTCACATGATCCTTCAGAAATCATGATGATTTGATGCTCAAGAAACATTTATGATTATTATCAATGTTGAAGCAATGTTTTCTATTTTTGCGTAAGCGTGATACACTATCATTCAAGTCATGTTTTTTTTAATAATTTTATTTTGCAAGGATCCATTTAATTGATCATAAGTGACAGTAGACATTTTAAATGTTACAAAAGATTTCTTTTTCAAATAAATAATAATAATAAATATAATTGTAAATATATTGCTGTATATTGATCACAAAAAATTGTCACAATCAGAATGATTTCTGAAGGATCATGTGACACAAAATTCAGCTTTGATCACTGGAATAATAGTTCTTTTGAATTGTAATCATTTTCACAATATTAGTCTTTTACTGTATTTTTATATTTATAAAATAAATGGAGCATACACAATAAATAGTGAGGATACGAGACGTTCTTTGAAAAACATACAAAAAACTGTTAGTGTAGATATTACTCAAGAACCGTACTTCACCTGAGAACTTGGGCGCTGATCCTGGTGACTTCTGTTACCAGAAATACAAAAATCAGCTCTCAAACATTCAGCCATTAAGCACAAACATCCATATTTCTCCAGAAATACCTTGTCGCTGAAATAAGAGCTTGTGAAGGTAAATGGAGATGCCTACAACACACACACACACACAAAATGATGAAACTCTCTTTGAAGAAACAATGCATGTGTCAGTCTTCCAGCTTCTGAAGTTCACCTCTTCTGCTGCTGATCCCACGTCAAAGCCACAGCCCATCTTAGAGAACGCAGGTGTGCTTGGACCAGAATTCATGGAGAAGACGAAAGTGGGCGACTTGATGTCTGAGATCTCCTGTCGTCCAGGTGAGCAGCTGGGACTGTTGCTGTAAACAGATTGAACAGTAATCGCCCTCAAAATAGTTCTGTTTACTGTCCTTTCTCTTGTGAATGATTCATCAGAGCATGTTGGCAAATAAATGTCCCAATAAAATCAAGATAAAACATTGCCTCTAAATCCTTGGTTGACTTTCACAATCCCTTCACTTAAAGACTAGTTTAAAAGACACTTAGGGCCCTGTCATTCTCCCGGTGCAATGTGACGCCAGGCGTGACGCGAGTGTGTTTTGCTCATTTCAGCCCGACGTCCAGCGCCACATTGTTTAAATAGCAAATGCGCTCACGATCATCTGTTCTCCCATGGAAAGCGAGGTGTTCAGGTGCACTGTTGGCGTGTTGCTATTTTGAGGAACTGAAAACAACTGCATCATTGACCAACAAAAACCTGCTCTAAAGTCAATGGCGCAGTATTTTAGTAATAGTGTTAGTAATATGCGCCTATAGGCGGGTTCACAACACACAGGGATGCACAGCAGCACACAAACAAATATTACAAATAAAAGGATTACAATGTAAAAAATTATGTTTATAAAGATAAAAATACCATAATGGATAGTCATTGCATGTATCAGAATTATCTATTTGCAGTAATGACGAATATTATCTGACCAATCGTGGCAGGACACACGTATTTAAACCGACTCGTCCGGTTGAGATTGTCTATATTCCACCGTTTAAATAGCGAATCCGACATGGTAGGAGCGCAACTGGCTTTTAAAGGGAATGGGAGATGACAATCTGATTGCAGGTTACGCCCAAAACTCACCCATGAGTCATTAAGAGACTAGATACAACGCTTTTGGACCATTTTTCCGTTGTTAAACTACCAAAAGTGGATTCGGTGCACCTGCGCCATGCACTTAGATTGTTAAAATAGGGCCCTTAATATTCAGTGATATTATCAATTTGGCTGCACTGACACTATCAGATGAGAAGAAAACTTAAACTGACTCGAGCTAAATAATGACACTACTGTACAGCTGCTTATAGCTGAATTAAGTTTGTTTCATAATTTGATGAACTTTACAGTTATTGAACTGAACTGAATCAACATTGATCTGAATCGAGCTGAATAACAAGCTGGTTTTTAGAGCTGAATTTGTCTCATATTTGATGAAGTTTGCATTGATTCTGTTATTTTCCTGTGAATCTGCTCTGAAACAGTCTGTATTGTATAAAGCGCTATAGAAATTAAGCTGCCTTCACTAGTCGTGCACCACAATTTTGGTGTATCCCTGAAAAATGCATGAAGTAAAATGGGTTGCAAATAGTGTTTCATGTTGACTTTAGCGTAACGTAAAAGTGAGAGATGGAAGGATATAGAAGTACAGTACGCTCCATCATAAACACTGAGTATGGTCGTACTTTAAGGAGAAGGTCGGGGTGGTGGGTGTGGCTTTAATGCTCGCCGGTGAGGGAGAAGGGCAGACGGGACCCTCAACCGATGTGTCCTCCTGAGCGTCTGCTGTAGTCACCTCCAAACTATCTTCTTCCTCCTCCTCTGACATGTCCTCCATGAGCTCAGGAGCACGAGAAACATTCACATTCCCCTGCTGCGTTCATCCAAACAGATATTATAAGAGTATATACTGTACACTACGGGTCAAATGTTTGTAATAACGTTAATGTTCTGATCACCAAGGCTTGATTTATGTTATCAAAAATACAGGAAAAATTGGGAAATATTTTTGCAATTTCAAATATATGTTTTCCATGTGAATATATAGTCAAATGTAATTTATATCCAGTGATCAAAGCTGAATTTTCAGCATCATTACTCCAGTATTCAGTGTCACATGATCCTTCAGAAATCATTCTGATATGATGCTCAACAAACATTTCTGATTATTATCAGTGTTGAAAACAGTTTTTACTATTTTTGTAGAAACCGTGATATACTACCATTCAAAAGTTTGTTTTTTAAAGAAATTAATACTTTTATTAAGCACAACTGCATTAAATTGATCAAAAGTGACAGTAAAGACATTTATCATGTTTATATTTCAAATAATGCTGTTCTTTTGAACTTTCTATTCATCAAAGAATTGTTAAAAATCAAATGATTTCTGAAGGATCATGTGACACTGAAGACTGGAGTAATGATGCTGAAAATTCAGCTTTGATCACAGGATATAAATTACATTTTACTATATAATCACATAGAAAACATATATTTGAAATTGCAAAAATGTTTCCCAATGTTTCCTGTATTTTTGATAACAAAAATGCTGAAAATTCAGCTTTGATCACTGGATATAAATTACATTTTACTATATATTCACATAGAAAACATATATTTGAAATTGCAAAAATATTTCCCAATTTTTCCTGTATTTTTGATAACAAAAATGCTGAAAATTCAGCTTTGATCACTGGATATAAATTATATTTTTTATAAATAAATATTTTTTATAAATTATAAATATATAAATTATATTTTCACATAGAAAACAGTTCTTTTAAATTCTAATAATATTTCACAATATTACTGTAAATAAAACTAGCCTTGATAAGCAGAAGAGACTTCTTTCAAAAACATTTTAAAACACAATTTAATTATTACAAACGTGTCTAGTATTGTGTATTTTAATCATTAAAAACCAGTTGTCTGTATTTCAACTATACCGGTTCATTCTGACGCTGATCGCCTTCTTGCGTTTGATCTAAAATGAAAGCAATACTTGATTGTGATTGTTGAATCTGTGTTTTTATTGTGTTACATCTTGTGATACTTTCAACACATAATTAATACAAACTGATGTTTACCTCCAGTTTCTCTCTTTGTCCATAAGCTGTGGCGAAATGTGTCCGTTTGAGATTCACGTTCTGCAGTTTTATCCTCATTCTCCTCAGAAGGATCTTCAGCAGCCATGAGCTCATCTGTGTAATCTTCAGGCCTCTAGAAGAATAAGTTTTCAAAAGAATCGAACCATTTTGAATATTCGTCTTCCTCAATTCTCAATTTCGGGACAACAGCAGAAGTACCTGCATCGTGGGCTCTTGACAAGTGACCATTTCATCACCGCTTTCAGCCTGAAGGCCGTCATTGTCTGGACACTTACTAGAGATTTCAGAAAAGAAAAGGTTAATTAGAAGAAAGCAACAAACCTCTGCTCTGCTGTAAAGACAAAATACCTGTCAGCTCCATCAGCGAATGGCTCCTCGCCTGTCAAAACAGAAGAAGAGTCCGTCCAGACGTTATTTCTGTGTAACTGTAAAGTAACTGTTACTTTAAGAACAGAGTTACCTAGTGCCGCTGTCAGTTCTCTATCTTTCTCCGTTATTTGTTCTTCTATTACTCCGATTCTCCTTTCGATTTCCTCATTGTCTGCTTGAATCTTCAGCAGGTTTTGAGCCAGCGAGTTCTGACAGTATCGCTCCTTGTACTGCTGAAACACGTTCCTGTAGCTCTCGATTCTCTCCCGGAACATTTTCCTTCAAAGACCAAGCATCTTTAACCCTATAAAGCCTGCTATATCATGTTTGATAAGTGAATTTCTAAGGCCTCTGAATGATCAAAATATGCTGAAAAACCTGATCGATCAAGTTTTTTAAGGCTTTTTTAGAATAATTGTAAAAATGTTCGTCTTTAGGTCATGATTCGTGTGTCTTTTTACTGTGAAATTTTTATTAGAGATGTTCTTTACATTCTTTGTGTAAAGAAAATGCTAAGAAACCAGCTTGAAGTTCAATATTAATTGCAATTATATTAATTAATAACATTCATACTGATTTAATATTCAGAATTTAGTTCATTTGTGTTAATATTTGAGTAATGTGTTTTATAACTGATACTCTGAAACAACTTGATAAAAATGGAGAGAATAAAGTTTTTATTTGATTTTCTTTCAAAATATAATCATTAAAAATATTATTAATTATAATTCAATTATCATTAATTTAAAAGAAGGTATAGAAGGCAGAACTATCGGTATTGGCAGATATCACTCTGGATAATCGGCTGTCAGTATCGGTGCATCTCTAGTTTTTATAACGTAAACGTACGAATAACATTTATTTAATTAGTAATATTTCAAGATGAACATTTACTGGACTGAATCAACTTAAGGCTTTTGAGTTTCAGTGTTTATTTGTTCATGTCTCAGTCATCATCTTATGTTTTAAAACTACAGTGCTTTGATCATAAAACTAAGCATTTTAATAGGCATTTTATTGGCATATATATATATATATATATATATATATATATATATATATTCCGATTTTGTCTAAATGTTCAGTAAGTTGTTCCATAAAAATTGATTTTCTTACTAGTGTTTCATATATCAGACTTTACAGGGTTAAGTTAAATCAAGAGCAACTATTATAGTATTTCATGTGGACTTTAAAGGGGATAGTTTACCCAAAAATGAAAATTCTGTGATCTTACCCTCAAGTTGTTGTAAACCTGAATGAATTTCTTTCATCTGCTGAACTCAAAAGAAGATCATTTGATGAATGTCATTGGTCCCCATTGACTTCCATAGAATTTTTTTTCCATAATATGGAAGTCAATGGGGACCAACCACTGTTTGGTTACCGACATAATGCCCAAACTATTGGTATTGGCAGATTTCACTCTGGATAATCGGTTATCAGTATCGGTGAAGAAATTTAGTATCGGTGCATCTCTAGTTTTTATAACGTAAACGTACGATTAACTTTTATTTAATTAGTAATACTTCAAGATGACCATTTACTGGACTGAATCAACTTAAGGCTTTTGAGTTTCAGTGTTTATTTGTTCATGTCTCAGTCATCATATTATGTTTTAAAACTACAGTGCTTTGATATATATATATATATATATATATATATATATATATATATGACGAATGTCATTGGTCCCCATTGACTTCCATAGTATTTTTTTTCCATACTATGGAAGTCAACGGGGACCAACAACTGTTTGGTTACCGACATTCTTCGTAAAAATATCGTCTTTTGTGTTCAGCAGAAGAAAGAAATTCATACAGGTTTGGAACAACGTGAGCGCATGATGACAGAATTTTCATTTTTGGGTGTACTGTCCCTTTAAGATGGACCTACATGTCTTGCTTATAGCTGTCCTGTCTCTTCTCCAGCTCAGCTTCCAGCGTCTTTTCATACTGAAGCAGCATATATCCTGTTCTCTGTTGACTAATATCACAACATTTATATTCATTTCATACTATAGTATGCTCAGTTTGAGATTTGAAAATAAAAAATATCACACGTTTCCATACTTTTTTGTGTTTTCTTTGATAAACTTCACAGTGTTTTGTTTCTGCTGGATCTCCTCGTCGAGTTTGCTGATGGTGATGTGAGTTGTCTGAATGTAATCCTTCTTCTCCTGAATGTTGGACTCACAAACTAAAAGCACGACAGACAGAATAATTGATGACGTATTTTTTTGTTCTTTATAAATAGGGGAACTTTTTTGTCGTGTTTTCATTGAGGAGATGTGCTTAAAAACGTACGTTGTATTTGCTGTTTGAGGTCATCCTTCCTCTGAGCAAGTTCTCGAGTCTCTATACCTGTCGTAGATATAACAGTATACAGTACATATCGAGTTAAACGTCGAAATATGAAATAAAAAAGTGAAATGAGGCGCTTTCGTCACCTAACTGAAGCAGCAGGTTGTCCAGTTGATTTACCGTCTGTTCCTCCATTCAAAACCTGACGAAACACAAACACAGGACTTGAAAATACCTCACCGATCACGTAAATAGATCTATTTTCACGTCTTTAGATGTTTTATAACTCAAATAAGGATTTGAAAGGCGTATTAACGTGCTTTAAACACGGAGCTCGAGCGCGTCAGTTAAAACGTCCGTTACGGCAAGAGATTCTGACGTCATACTCATGTAGGCTATTTATAATTTGTCAATAAAACAAAAAACACACCGATCACGTAAATAGATCTATTTTCACGTCTTTAGATGTTTTATAACTCAAATAAGGATTTGAAAGGCGTTTTAACGTGCTTTAAATACGGAGCTCGAGCGCGTCAGTTAAAACGTCCGTTACGGCAAGAGATTCTGACGTCATACTCATGTAGGCTATTTATAATTTGTCAATAAAACAAAAAACACACCGATCACGTAAATAGATCTATTTTCCTGTATTTAGATGTTGTATCACTCAAAATATGGATTTGAAGGGCGAATATTGTGCGTATAAACGTCCTTTAAATACGGAGCTCGAGCGCGTCAGTTAAAACGTCCGTTACAGCTGACGTCATACTCCTGTAGGCTATTTATAATTTGTCAATAAATAAAAAAAAACACACCGATCACGTAAATAGATCTATTTTCCTGTATTTAGATGTTGTATAACTCAAAATATGGATTTGAAAGGCGAATCTTGTGCGTTTTAACGTGCTTTAAATACGGAGCTCGAGCGCGTCAGTTAAAATGTCCGTTACAGCAAGAGATTCTGACGTCATACTCATGTAGGCTATTTATAATTTGTCAATAAATTTAAAAAAACACACCGATCACGTAAATAGATCTATTTTCCTGTATTTAGATGTTGTATAACTCAAATATGGATTCGAAAGGCGAATCTTATGCGTTTTAACGTGCTTTAAATACGGAGCTCGAGCGCGTCAGTTAAAACGTCCGTTACAGCTGACGTCATACTCCTGTAGGCTATTTATAATTTATCGGAATAAAAAAAAAGAATAGTTTCATATATATTGACTAATAATTTAAATAAATGATTAAATACGGTTGAAAAATTGAATAAATAATGAAAAAGATTTAAACAAAGATTTTTTTTTTTTTTTTTTTAAATCGAAAAATAATTCTTATTTTATTAGAATAAATTACTGGAATGAAATAAAAACACACAAATAGATGAAATTAAAAAAATATTTAGAATAAAATAATGAAAAAGATTTAAACGTGTTTTTTTTTTTTTTTAATCGAAAAATAATTCTTATTTTATTAGAATAAATTACTGGAATGAAATTAAAAACACACAAATAGATGAAATTAAAAAATATTTAGAATAAAATAATGAAAAAGATTTAAACGTGTTTTTTTTTTTTTTTTTAATCGAAAAATAATTCTTATTTTATTAGAATAAATTACTGGGATGAAATAAAAACACACAAATAGATGAAATTAAAAAATATTTAGAATAAAATATTATATAATAATAAAAGCGATAAAGTAGCTGTATTTCACTGGACGATCGTTTATAAACAACGGCTTTGGCTGGAGGAGGGGCGTCGATTTATCATCATCTGATTGGACGGGACAGACGTTCCAGAGTCAATGGGCGGGGCTTGTGTTCATCGTGGCCCAGGCGCATCTGCATGGCGGCTGTTGTTGGACATAGCCGAACATTTCATCGCAATAGTTTTCACAGCGGTTCTTTCACGCATGTGCATCTAGTAGGTAAGAATACAGTTATGAATAAGGCACGAGCTTATTGTGTTCGTGAATAATACGCTTCTTACAGTAGATTATTAAACCCAGAGCGGATCAGCTGAGAGAAAAACAGCCTCCGCCTGGCGCTCAAGCATTAGACACTGATTTAACAAAACCTCAAAGGTGTTTAAAATGAAGGTTTTTAAGTTTCAGACGCTATTTTATTAAAATGTTTGATTGACTGTGTGATTCTCCTGTATGTCTTTGTTTCTCTGACAATAGAGCTCGCTGACGGAAGGGTGTTGTTCTCTACACAAAAGAGATATGCCCGTGATATTTTAGTATAATTTATGTACGATTTTAGCAATTATTCATATTTTAAATTCACTTTAAGTTTGTCTTTTTGTTATGTGCTTTTGTAATTGTTTCAGTTTTTCTATTTAGCTTTCATTTATTTTATTAGTTTTAGTCATTTTAGTACGTCATCCTGTTATTTTAATCTAGTTTCTAATGTTTGGTAACGTTATTTCATCTTTAATTTTTATAGTTTTTTTACTTTATTTTAGTGCTGTGAAATCGATTAATCGCATCTAACATAAGTGTGTGTGTGTGTGTGTGTTAGTACTGTCAAATCGATTAATCATGTTTATGTTTGCTCGATTACAACAAACAAAAGTTTGTTGTAATCGAGTAATCATAACAACAAAACAACACAACAAACAAAAGTTTCTGTGTATATGTATCAGATTGGTTAATTGAAATTAATCGCAACATAAAATTTTCTGTATATATGTATCAAATCGATTAATTGCAATTAATCGCAACATAAAAGTTTCTGTGTATATGTATCAAATAGATTATTCGCAATTAATCACAACAAACAAAAGTTTCTGTGTATGTGTATCAAATCGATTAATCGCAAGAAAAAAAAATTGTGTATATGTCAAATCGGTTAATCGCAATTATTCACAACAAACAAAAGTTTCTGTGTATGTGTATCAAATCGATTAATCGCAAGAAAAAAAAATTGTGTATATGTCAAATCAGTTAATCGCAATTAATCACAACAAACAAAAGTTTCTGTGTATGTGTATCAAATCGATTAATTGCAAGGGGAAAAAATGTGTATGTCAAATCAGTTAATCGCAATTAATCACAACAAACAAAAGTTTCTGTGTATGTGTATCAAATCGATTAATCGCAAGAAAAAAAAAATTTGTGTATATGTCAAATCGGTTAATCGCAATTATTCACAACAAACAAAAGTTTCTGTGTATGTGTGTCAAATCGATTAATCACAAGCAAAAAAAAAAATTTGTGTATATGTCAAATCGGTTAATCGCAATTATTCACAACAAACAAAAGTTTCTGTGTATGTGTATCAAATCGATTAATCACAAGCAAAAAAAAAAATTTGTGTATATGTCAAATCAATTAATCGCAATTAATCACAGCAAACCAAAGTTTCTGTGTATGTGTATCAAATCGATTAATCGCAAGAAAAAAAAATTGTGTATATGTCAAATCGGTTAATCGCAATTATTCACAACAAACAAAAGTTTCTGTGTATGTGTGTCAAATCGATTAATCGCACCCCCAAAAAGTTTGTGTATATGTCAAATCGGTTAATCGCAATTAATCACAACAAAGTTTCTGTGTATATATATCTATCAAATCGATTAATCGCAACAAACAAAAACGTTTCTGTGTATGTGTCAAATCGATTACTCACAACAAACATAAGTTTCTGTGCATATGTCAAATCAGTTAATCACAATTAATCACAACAAACATAAGTTTCTGTGTCTATATATATATATCTCAAATCAATTAATTGCAATTAATCGCAACATAAGTTTCTGTGTATGTGTATCAAATCGATTAATCGTAAGCAAAAAAAAAATGTATATGTCAAATTGGTTTATCGCAATTAATCACAAAAAACAAAAGTTTCTGTGTATATGTGTCAAATCAATTAATCACAATTAATCACAGTAAACCAAAGTTTCTGTGTATATGTGTCAAATCGATTAATCGCAATTAATCACAGTAAACCAAAGTTTCTGTGTATATGTGTCAAATCGATTAATCGCAATTAATCACAGTAAACCAAAGTTTCTGTGTATATGTGTCAAATCGATTAATCACAAGCAAAAAAAAAAAATGTGTATGTGTCAAATCGGTTAATCGCAATTATTCACAACAAATAAAAGTTTCTGCGTATATGTGTCAAATCGATTAATCGCAATTAATCACAGTAAACCAAAGTTTCTGTGTATGTGTATAAAATCGATTAATCGCAATAAAAAAATTGTGTATATGTCAAATCGGTTAATCGTAATTAATCACAGCAAAACAAAAGTTTCTGTGTATATGTGTCAAATCGATTACTCACTACAAACATAAGTTTCTGTGCGTATGTCAAATCAATTAATCACAATTAATCACAACAAACATATAAGTTTCTGTATATATATATACTAGGAATACACATATATATTATATAAGCAAAATGTAATGTCAGATTAATCAATTTGATAGCACTTACATACACTTCTTTGTTAGCTGCGATTCATTGTGATTAATTGATTTGACAGCACTGCATTATTTCAGTTAACAAATTTTTTTTTTTAATTATAGTTAACAATAGCAACACTGGTACATGTTCACTGTTATTACTCAGGACCAGCAATACAAATTAATTTAATACACCTTTACCCCTTACTAGATATTATAAGGTGAATATATTTATTTAAAAAAAACTTGCCCCAACTTGACATTTATATTCTCTCTTGTATACACTTACATACTTTATCTTTTACTTTAAATGAGACTAAAAAACATAATTTCTCCCTTATTTTCCTATATGATTGAATGGATGGCAACTGTGCATCATAACGCTCTCTCTTTCTCACAGGCTTATAATGTTTGGATGGAGTAAATAGCCTTTTCTAGTCTCTCTCAAGTCGTAGCTCCTCCCGAAGCCTGTGAGACACTGAACCGGAGCATGGAGCAGGTGGAGCAGCTGGAGTCTGTCAGATCGGAGGTCTCTGAGGGGCAGATGGATGAAGGAAGCAGCGGCACCAGCACTCGAAGGAAGAGGAGGAAGCGAGAACACCGGCCGGAGTCCATCATCGTCTACCGCTCCGATCCGGAGAGAGCCGCTGGAGAAGACCCTGGAGGAGATAGTGAGGCTGGGGAGAGGAACTCTGAAGAAGGGGCTACATTTCTCAACAACCCCAGCAGTGAAGGTGAGGCGTGCAATCGCATCTTTACTAGTAAAGAAAAGGATTTGGACGCATTTAAAAGTGTCTTCCATTAGAAAGGGAAGTCGTGGCCTAATGGTGAGGGAGTCGGGCTTGTAATCAGAAGGTTGTTGGTTCGATTCCCACACCGGCAGGAATTGAAGGTGGGGATTGTGAATGAACAGCACTCTCTCCAACTTCAATACCATGACTAAAGCCTTGAGCAAGACACCTAACCCCTAATTGCTCCCTTTGTAAGTCGCTTTGGATAAAAGCGTATGCTAAATGATGAAAAATGTAAAATAGCATATCAAAGTGAAATAAGCTCGAAAATCAATAAATATGTGTATTGTGACACTTTGTGGTTATGAATAGTTAATGTAATGAACTACACCTACACTAGTTTGGGGTTAGTATGATTTTTTCGTTTCAGAAAGGATGCATTAAATTGACCAAAAGTGACAGAAAAGGCATTTATGTTAAAAAAAAAAAAAGATTAAATGCTGTTCTTTTGAACTTTCTTTTTTATCAAAGAACCATGAAAAAAAAATGTATCACGGTTTCCACAAAAATATTAAGCAACTGTTTTCAGCATTGATCATAATCATAAATGTTTCTTGAGCATCAAATCATCATGTCAGAATGATTTCTGAAGGATCATGTGACACTGAAGACTGGAGGAATGATGCTGAAAATTCAGCTTTGATCACTGGATATAAATTATATTTTAACACATATTCACATGGAGAACAGTGATTTTAAACTGTAATAATATTTCACTATTTTTACTGTATTTTTAATCAAATAAATGCAGCCTTGGTGAGCAGTAGAAACTCAAAAACTTTAAAGGGTTAGTTCACTTCAGGATTCACTCGCCCTCATGTCATGTTTATGTCTTTCTTTCTTCAGTCGAAAAGGTTTTTGAGGAAAACGTTCCAGGATTTTTCTCCATATAGTGACTTCAACAGGGTTCAACGGGTCCAAATGTCAGTTTCAGTGCAGCTTCAAAGACTCTACATGATCCCAGACGAGGAATAAGAGTCTGATCTAGAGAAACTGTCATCATTGTCTTAAAAAAAAAGAATAAAAATATACTTTTTAACCACAAATGCTCGTCTTGCACTGCTCTGTGATGCTCCACGCATTACGTAATCATGTTGGAAAGGTCATGTGCCATAGGCGGAAGTACCTATCCAGTGTTAAAAAAGCGAACATGCAAATATTAAGTCAAACAGCCTTTACAAATAAAGGTAAAACAAAGATGATTGACGATTTTGAAGTCACGCGTGACCTTTCCAACATGATTACATAATGTGTGGCACATCACAGATCAGTGCAAGACGAGCATTTGTGGGTAAAAAGTATATAAATGTTTAATTTTTTTTATAAAACATCCGATGGTTTCTCTAGATCAGACTCTTATTCCTCGTCTGGGATCATGTAGAGTCTTTGAAGCTGCACTGAAACTGACATTTGAACCCTGTTGAAGTCACTATATGGAGAAAAATCCTGGAACGTTTTCCTCAAAATCTTTTCAAAACTTTTTAACCACAAATGCTCATCTTGCGCTGCTCTGTGATGCGCCACACATGACGTAATCACGTCAGAAACGCGTGTAATCCTGGAATGTTTTCCTCGAAAACCTTAATTTCTTTTCGACCGACAAAAACAAAAACATCTTAAATGACATCGAGGTGAGTAAATGATCAAATCTGCATTCTTAAGTGAACTAATCCTTTAATGCCTGGTGTAAACCAGGCAATCATTGCAGTTAAATCGATAATATACTGAATATTAATTGTCTTTGTCTTTAAATAGGAAAGTCATTCTGTCTCATTGTAAATGAAATGTCTTGACCTCATTAGGTTGGGCCGTGCCGCCAGATAGTCGCTACGTGACGCTCACGGGGACCATCACGCGTGGAAAGAAGAAAGGTCAGATGGTGGACATTCACGTCACGCTCACAGAGAGAGAGTTGCGCGAGATGGCGAGGTCCAAGGAGCGTCTGGACGCCGAATGTGACGCCCGAGAGGGATCGAGCCGCTCGTGCGGTTTCGGCCTTTCTCAGGGTCCTCACGTCGTCCTGTGGAGTCTCTCTTGCGCTCCCGTAGTCTTCGTCCTGTCCTTCATCACCTCGTTCTACTACGGGACTCTCACTTGGTACAACATTTTCCTGGTGTACAACGAGGAACGGACGTTCTGCCACAAAATCACGGTGTGCCCCTTCCTCATCATCTTCTATCCCGTGCTCATCGTGGCGCTGTCGCTGTCGCTGGCTCTGTACTCGGCCGTGGTGCAGGTGTCCTGGGCCTTCAGCGAGTGGTGGATGTCCGTCAGGGATTTGGAGAAAGGTTTCTGCGGGTGGGCTTGTGGGAAGCTCGGTTTAGAGGAATGTTCACCCTACAGTATAGTCGAGCTGCTGGACTCGGACACGATCTCTGGGAGTCTGCAGGGAAAGTCGCTCCAAACATCCTCGGTGTGAATAGAAACCAGACGGGATCTTCTCAGCTGGTTAAGCCACTTGGCGAGTATTAAAGGGTTAGTTCACCCTGTCATTAAATCCTCACCCTCATGTGGTTCTACACCCGTAAGACCTTCGTTCATCTTCAGAACACAAATTAAGATGTTTTTAATGACGCTTTCTGTCCCTCCATGGACGCCCTACGCAAAATAATCCATGTGACTGCAGTGGTTTAACTTCAATTTTATGATCACCTCAAATAACATGATATTTAGCTCATGTAATGCGAATTTCACCAGGGGAACACCACCAAAAATGCAGGTTTTGTGACGTAGGAAGTATTTTGGTTAGGCGAAAAACTCCATCTAACTACAAAATCGTTCGTTATCGTTGTTTTATCCTTTTTTTTTTCTAAACGCTGTTTCACTTGTACGTTTGTACGTTCGCTTTGTAGACACTGGATCTGTGCTTTCACCTACATCACGAGTGACCTTTGTGACCTGATTACGTAATGTGTGGCGCAGAGCAGTGCAAGACGAGCATTTGTGGTTAAAAAGTATATAATTTTTATATTTTTTAATAAAATGTCCGACGGTTTCTCTAGATCAGACTCTTATTCCTCGTCTGGGATCATGTAGAGTCTTTGAAGCTGCACTGAAACTGACATTTGGACCCGTTGAACCCTGTTGAAGTCACTATATGGAGAAAAATCCTGGAACGTTTTCCTCAAAAACCTTTTTGACTGAAGAAAGAAAGACATAAACATCTCGGATGACATGAGGGTGAATGAATTATCAGGAAATCAGGAGTAAAACTAATACACCCTCATGTGGTTCTACACCCGTAAGACCTTCGTTCATCTTCAGAACACAAATTAAGATGTTTTTAATGACGCTTTCTGTCCCTCCATGGACGCCCTACGCAAAATAATCCGTGTGACTGCAGTGGTTTAACTTCAATTTTATGATCACCTCAAATAACGTGATATTTAGCTCATGTAATGCGAATTTCACCAGGGGAACGCCGCCAAAAATGCAGATTTTGTGACGTAGGATATCGTCACAATCGTTCGATATCGTTGTTTTACCCTTTTTTTTTTTGTTGTAAACGCCGTTTGACTTAGTCTTTGTACGTTCGCTTTGTAGACACTGGATCTGTACTTTCACCTACATCACGAGTGACCTTTGTGACCTGATAACGTCATGCATGGCACATCACAGAGCAGTGCAAGACGAGCATTTGTGGGTGAAAAGTATATAATTTTTATAAAATGTCTGACGGTTTCTCTAGATCAGACTCTTATTCCTCGTCTGGGATCATGTAGAGTCTTTGAAGCTGCACTGAAACTGACATTTGGACCCGTTGAACCCTGTTGAAGTCACTATATGGAGAAAAATCCTGGAGCGTTTTCCTCAAAAACCTTTTCGACTGAAGAAAGAAAGACATAAACGTCTCGGATGACATGAGAGTGAATGAATTATCAGGAAATCAGGAGTAAAACTAATACACCCTCATGTCGTTCTACACCCGTAAGACCTTCGTTCATCTTCAGAACACAAATTAAGATGTTTTTAATGACGCTTTCTGTCCCTCCATGGACGCCCTACACAAAATAATCCATGTGACTGCAGTGGTTTAACTTCAATTTTGTGATCACCTCAAATAACATGATATTTAGCTCATGTAATGCGAATTTCACCAAGGGAACGCCGCCAAAAATGCAGATTTTGTGACGTAGGATATCGTCACAATCGTTCGATATCGTTGTTTTACCCTTTTTTTTTTTTTGTAAACGCCGTTTGACTTAGTCTTTGTACGTTCGCTTTGTAGACACTGGATCTGTACTTTCACCTACATCACGAGTGACCTTTGTGACCTGATTACGTCATGTGTGGCACATCACAGATCAGTGCAAGACGAGCATTTGTGGTTAAAAAGTATATAATTTTTATTTTTTTGTTTATAAAATGTGAGACGGTTTCTCTAGATCAGACTCTTATTCCTCGTCTGGGATCATGTAGAGTCTTTGAAGCTGCACTGAAACTGACATTTGGACCCGTTGAACCCTGTTGAAGTCACTATATGGAGAAAAATCCTGGAATGTTTTCCTCAAAAACCTTTTCGACTGAAGAAAGAAAGACATAAACGTCTCGGATGACATGAGAGTGAATGAATTATCAGGAAATTAGAAGTAAACTAATACTTTAAGAGCTTCTTCTTATTCGCTGATTTTTCTAGCAAGATCTGGCAACACGAATGAGTCCCGTCTCTGTGATTCACCGCGCACTCAGAAGAGAGTCAGTTTCACTGAACTCTGTGTGTACAGAACGTGATTACGCACTAAAAGGTTGCTGTAAATTATGGCACAATTTTAATTTTGGGGTGAACTAACCCTAGGTTCCCGGGCCAAACCTTTGTTTTGTTTTACCTATTTAGTCTCTTGCTTACAAAGTTGTGTTTTTTATGTGTTTATTATACTGTATGTCAGATGTATATTTAAAATATTTATTCTTTGCTATTTCATATTTATTTTGCAACACTTTACATTAAGGTCCTATTACTCAACATTAGTTAATGCATTTACTAACAATGAGCAATACATGTTGCATTATTTATTAATGTGTGTTAACTTTGAGTCACACAATACAGCTATTAATTCAGGTCCATTGAATAATATTAACACAATATTTGATAATGTATTAATGGACATTTAATCAAGTTTAATAAATGCTTTAGAAGTATTTTTCATTGTTAGTTTAAAGTAACGAATGTAGTCAACAAATGGAACCTTATTGTAAAGTGTAACCATTTATTTGAACAGTTTGCATGTTTTATTTTTATTAAAAATATTTTTCTGTAACCGAGAACCGAGGAGTATATGCTTTTCATAACCTCCTGTAAAATTAAGCCATATATATGCAATTTAACTGTGATTCTTTGTGAGATTGTGGGAGCCCTGCATACTCTAAGCAGTTTTAATTCGCTCACTAAGTGTGTGTGTGTGTGTGTGTGTGTGTGTGTGTGTGTGTGTGTGTGTACAGGGCAGACAGTTATTCCAAAAATTATGTCCATAACCAGCTCAAAGATTGTGTCTTGGGCATCAAAAGAACATTTTAAATAATTTTATATCAAATGCATCATGAGAACTGTATGTTACTTTTAACACTTGTTTGGTTATAGTTAATTTTTGTTGAGGTTTTGTATTTTTTCCTTTGTTTCTCTTTGATTTAACCATTTGACCTTACGGTTTGCACTTTCATTGTGCAGTAATGTTGAGAAGAGACAATAAAATTCATATTCCAGTATTTCCATGTCAGGTTTGTGTATCTGTTGTGATCTACAAAACAAAACATGTTATGTCCCTTCATATATATATATATATATATATATATATATATATATATATACACACACTTATATACATATACTATACACGCACCTATATATATGTACTTATACATATACACACACACACATATATATACAAATACACATGTATACATATATGTACTTATACATGTACATATATGTATAAGTACATATATATATATATAGGTGCGTGTATAGTATATGTATATAAGTGTGTGTGTATATATATATATAATACACACACACATATATATATATATATACACATTAATGTACATATACTATACACGCACCTATATATATGTACTTATACATATATACACACATATATATATACACACACACACACACATATATATATATACACACACACATATATACATATATGTACATATACTATACACGCACCTATATATATATATGTACTTATACATATATACACACACACATATATATATATATATATATACAAATACACATATATACATATATGTACTTATACATATATACACACATATATATGTGTGTGCGTATGTATATATGTATAAGTACATATATATAGGTGTGTGTATAGTATATGTATATAAGTGTATATATATATGTGTGTGTATATATATATATTATACACACATATATATTTATATATACATATATATATACAAATACACATATATACATATATGTACTTATACATACACATATATATATATACATATTTATATATATATATATATATATATATGTGTGTGTGTGTGTATAAGTATAATACATAAACATATAGTGATAAGGAAAATATATTTTGATGTTTCTTTTCTTCACAAAAAGAACTTACTAATTTACTAACCTTTAATTTTTTTCAAAACATGTGGTACTAACAGTTTATATGTAAGCTAAAGGCCTTTTTTTGTATGTAAGAAAATAATTTACCTTTGTTAAACATTTAGTGCACAACCATTTTAATGAAGATATAAAATATCATGCCATAATGAATCATGAGCTCTCCCAGGTTAGTTTGGTTTTTGTGATTGTCTTCATAAAGTTGTGCACAACAAGACTTTTTCCTTGATTTACGTATTTTGTTGATCTTGGATCAATACTCTCCAAAAACATAACCTCTAGCTCAACCATAACATATCCCTAAAACAACACTGATGTAAGCCTAAACTTGAAATAAACGGTAAACTTGTCCCTCAAATCTGAGCGGTTGATTGAATGCTGTTCCAGAATCAAATCAAATCACATTCACCCACAACAATACATGCATGACATTGCATGTCTATCCAGCCATGTGATTTGATTTTGCCCTACAGACTGTCATGTTCATGTGATGTATGGAAATGTGAATGTCTAGGAACATGTTTGACCCACATAGATCATGTTTCATTTTGTGTAAGAAGACTCGCTTCAGATATATTCAGTATAATTCGTTGATAAGCACCACTGATTACTCCGATGTTTTGTATAATCCCTGAGGGATTCACTTTGAGGTCAATTATGACATCGTTTACATTTACTTGAAGTTTAAAAATGTGTTTTAAATTATGTGTAAATTATATTAACTCATCATCAAGTGTCCTGGAACATTTGAATGAAGAAATGTCGGAATTGCGATAAATAAAGTCGGAATTGCGAATTACAAAGTCAGAATTGTGAGATTAAAAGTTGCGATTATCTTTTTAAATTGCAAGTTTGATTAAATCCCACAATTCTGACTTCTTTTCTCGCAATTCTGAGGAAAAAAGTTGGAATTGCGAGAAATAAAGTCAGAATTGCGAGTTACAAAGTCAGAATTGTGAGATTAAAAGTTGTGATTATCTTTTTAAATGGCAAGTTTGATTATATCCCACAATTCTGACTTCTTTTCTCGCAATTCTGAGGAAATAAGTCGGAATTGTGAGAAATGAAGTCGGAATTGCGAGAAATAAACTCAGACTTGCGAGAAATAAACTCAGAATTGCGAGTTACAAAGTCAGAATTGTGAGATTAAAAGTTGCGATTATCTTTTTAAATTACAAGTTTGATTATATCCCACAATTCTGACTTCTTTTCTTGCAATTCTGAGGAAAAAAGTCGGAATTGCGAGAAATAAACTCAGAATTGCGAGAAATAATCTCAGAATTGTGAGTTACAAAGTCAGAATTGTGAGATTAAAAGTATTTTTAAATTGCAAGTCTGATTATATCCCACAATTCTGACTTCTTTTCTCACAATTCTGAGGAAAAAAGTCGGAATTGTGAGAAATGAAGTCGGAATTGCAAGAAATAAACTCAGAATTGCGAGTTACAAAGTCAGAATTGTGAGATTAAAAGTCTTTTTAAATTGCAAGTCTGATTATATCCCACAATTCTGACTTCTTTTCTCACAATTCTGAGGAAAAAAGTCGGAATTGTGAGAAATAAAGTTGGAATTGCAAGAAGTAAAGTCGGAATTGCGAGGAATAAAGTCGGAATTGCGAGTTACAAAGTCAGAATTGTGAGATTAAAAATTGCGATTATCTTTTTAAATTACAAGTTTGATTATATCCCACAATTCTGACTTCTTTTCTCGCAATTCTGAGGAAAAAAGTCGGAATTGCGAGAAATAAACTCGGAATTGCGAGAAATAAACTCGGAATTGCGAGTTACAAAGTCAGAATGGTGAGATTAAAAGTTGCGATTATCTTTTTAAATTGCAAGTTTGATTATATCCCACAATTCTGTGGGAATTCATGTGATGTATGGATATATGAATGTCTAATAACACGTTTGACCCACATAGATCATGTTTCATTTTGTGTAAGAAGACTCACTTCAGATATATTCAGTATAATTCGTTGATAAGCACCACTGATTACTCCAATGTTTTGTATAATCCCTGAGGGATTCACTTTGAGGTCAACCATGACATCTTTTACATTTACTTGAAGTTTAAAAGTGTGTTTTAAATTATGTTTAAATTATATTAACTCATCATCAAGTGTCCTGGAATATAGGGACACGAACATTTTTTATCGTTTTGTTTCGTCTGAGGCGGAACCTTGTATCATCCGTTCATTTACACACCCGGAACAATAACAGACGGAAACCAGCAGAGATGGCGCGAGCAGCGAAGGTAATTCAGTCATTACTGGTGATCATAATCAAAAACTTGTTTTATTATGAATAAAGAATGTGACTTAACTTTTATGAGACGCATAGACTCACTATCTGCATGTCCATATTCACACAGCGCAGAAAGTTTCACCCACTTACTCTTGTAATGTTGAAAATAAGAGTCATACTAAAGTTATTAAAGCAGATTTAAGTATCAAATTTGAATAAAAGTAGGATTTATACATGTGTTGTTATACAGAAAGAGAATGTAGATATAAAACTAATGTGGATGAGCAAAATTATTAGCTCTTTGGAATATTTAATAAAAATGTTTCTGTTTATATTGAGATTTTGAGTAAATTCTTAAATGCTGATGTTTTAGATTGAAGACTTTAGAGTTTTTTCTCAGGAAAAACATTAGAGTCAAACATGTGTCTCCATTAAATCTTGTTGTCTATGAAACAATTGAGATCTCTAAGGTTATTTCTCATAAATAAGTCAGATAAGTGTGTTCATGTTCATTCAACATTCATCGTTTAATGATTAAAGTAATGATTCATTCAAAAAAAATGATCAGAAAATGGTTGTTTTTTCACTTTCATGTTATGTTTACCACACGGAATAAAAAATAAGATAATTGCCAGTTTTTATCTCTCAATTCTGAGAAAGCAGTTCTGAGGAAAAAAGTCGGAATTGCGAGAAGTAAAGTCGGAATTGCGAGAAGTAAAGTAGGAATTGCGAGAAGTAAAGTCGGAATTGCGAGAAGTAAAGTAGGAATTGCGAGAAGTAAAGTCGGAATTGCGAGAAGTAAAGTCGGAATTGCGAGAAGTAAAGTCGGAATTGCGAGAAATAAACTCGGAATTGCGAGAAATAAACTCAGAATTGTGAGAAATAAACTCAGAATTGCGAGTTACAAAGTCAGAATTGTGAGATAAAAAGTTGCGATTATATTTTTAAATTCCAAGTTTGATTATATCCCACAATTCTTACTTCTTTTCTCGCAGTTCTGAGGAAAAAAGTCGGAATTGCGAGAAGTAAAGTCGGAGTTGCGAGAAGTAAAGTCGGAGTTGCGAGAAGTAAAGTCGGAATTGCGAGAAGTAAAGTCGGAATTGCGAGAAGTAAAGTCGGAATTGCGAGAAATAAACTCGGAATTGCGAGAAATAAACTCAGAATTGCGAGTTACAAAGTCAGAATTGTGAGATTAAAAGTTGCGATTATCTTTTTAAATTACAAGTTTGATTATATCCCACAATTCTGACTTCTTTTCTCGCAATTCTGCGGAAAAAAGTTGGAATTGCGAGAAATAAACTCGGAATTGCGAGAAATAAACTCGGAATTGCGAGAAGTAAAGACGGAATTGCGAGAAGTAAAGTCGGAATTGCGAGAAATAAACTCAGAATTGCGAGTTACAAAGTCAGAATTGTGAGATTAAAAGTTGCCATTATCTTTTTAAATTACAAGTTTGATTATATCCCACAATTCTGACTTCTTTTCTCGCAATTCTGAGGAAAAAAGTCGGAATTGTGAGAAATGAAGTCGGAATTGCGAGAAATAAACTCAGAATTGCGAGAAATAAACTTGGAATTGCGAGAAATAAACTCAGAATTGCGAGAAATAAACTCAGAATTGCGAGTTACAAAGTCAGAATTGTGAGATTAAAAGTTGCCATTATCTTTTTAAATTACAAGTTTGATTATATCCCACAATTCTGACTTCTTTTCTCGCAATTCTGAGGAAAAAAGTCGGAATTGCGAGAAATAAACTCGGAATTGCGAGAAATAAACTCGGAATTGCGAGTTACAAAGTCAGAATTGTGAGATTAAAAGTTGCGATTAAGTTTGATTATATCCCACAATTCTGACTTCTTTTCTCGCAATTCTGAGGAAAAAAGTCGGAATTGTGAGATTAAAAGTTGCGATTATCTTTTTAAATTGCAAGTTTGATTATATCCCACAATTCTGACTTCTTTTCTCGCAATTCTGAGGAAAAAAGTCGGAATTGCGAGAAATAAACTCGGAATTGCGAGAAATAAACTCGGAATTGCGAGTTACAAAGTCAGAATTGTGAGATTAAAAGTTGCGATTAAGTTTGATTATATCCCACAATTCTGACTTCTTTTCTCGCAATTCTGAGGAAAAAAGTCGGAATTGTGAGATTAAAAGTTGCGATTATCTTTTTAAATTGCAAGTTTGATTATATCCCACAATTCTGACTTCTTTTCTCGCAATTCTGAGGAAAAAAGTCGGAATTGCGAGAAATAAACTCGGAATTGTGAAATTAAAAGTTGCAATTACCATTTTTAATTGCAACATTGTATCTCACAATTTTGAATTTTCTCACAATTCCAAATTTTATATCTCGCAATTATTAAAAAGTCAGAATTGCAAGAAATAAACTGATAAATTGTGAGAAATAAACTCACATAATTGTGAGATATGAACTTGTAACTGTGAGGGAAAAAAAGTCAGAATTTTATTTTAAATTGTTGTATTATGTGGCGAAAAAAAAACTTCCATAGAATTGTGAGGCGAACTATTCTTTTATAAAGTTATTTTTCTGCATGTTTCCTCAGCTGTCTTTGTCTGTTCCTCTCTTCCTGTAGTCAGCGTTGGTTCTGTGCATGGATGTGGGTTTCTCCATGAGCAACTCTGAGCCTGGCCACGAACCGCCTTTTGAACAAGCCAAAAAAGTCATCCAGAAGTTTGTCCAGCGGCAGGTTGGTTCTCAGTTTAATTATTGTATATGTTTGCTATTACACAGGACGTCAGTCAAGCTCTCGTTATATTGCAGGTGTTTGCTGAGAATAAAGACGAGGTGGCTCTGGTGCTGTTTGGGACTGATGGCACTAAAAACCCTCTGGCTAAAGACGGGCAGTATGAGAACATCACGATTCACCGTCACCTCATGATCCCTGATTTTGAGCTGCTCCAAGAGATTGAGAGTGAACTGCAACCTGGTGGTCAGCAAGCAGACTGTATCCTTCCTGTTACTGCACAACTAGATCTCATGAGACAATGTTGGTAGAAAACTATTTTATTTTTTAATTGAGGGTTTCCAAACTAGTGTTCATGAGGGAACTGCAGTTGATAAAAAGCTAATAGTTATTTATTTCCCACATCGGGGAATCGTGGACAATTTCTTTATATTGGGAAATATGTTTTATTATTTAGTATATAAATGTATAAATAATAATAAAAATATTTTATAATTATAAAAAATAAAAAGTTTTTAGATTTTAAATAAATAATAAATTATATATAAATAATATATGCAAATATGTATAAATAATAAAATATATTTCACAATTATATAAATAAAGTTTTATATTTAAATAAATAAGAATTATTCAATTTAATTTAATTATGTATTTATTTATTTTTAAATTAAATCATATAAAATAAATAATTTTATTATCTAATTGAGGGTTTCTAAACTGTGGGAAATGCTAATTATTATTTAAATTATTTTCCACATCGAGGAATTGTGAATAATTCTTTTATATTATAAAATGTTTTATTATTTAGTAGATAAATGTATAAATAATATTAGAAATATTTTATAATTATAAAAAATAAAAAGTTTTTAGATTTATATAAATAAGAATATTCAATTTAATTTAATTATTTCTTAATAAAAATGAAATATTGTAATGTAAATAAAAATGTGTTCATTAGGGAACTGCAGTGGGGTTGTGATTGATAAAATATAATCAATTAAATCATAAAAATATTACAGTGATTCAACGATTCATTTTTATTTTGTTTAATATTTTATTTGTTTACCTGGATGTCATGAGACCATTAACCACGACAGAGAATCATAAACAATTTCTTTATATTATAAAATGTTTTATTATTTAATATTCCATAAATATTGTAATATAATAATAATAATATTATTACATTATTATAAATATTATAATAATATGTATAAATAATAAAATATATTTAAGTTTGTAAGTAAATTAAAATAAATAGAAAAATAGTTATTATATTAAAATAAACGGTTTTAATTTAATTATTTTTGTAATAAAAATGAAATAAAGTAATTTTCTCATCTAATTATTTGTTTATTTTATGAGAAATATTTTATTTGTTTGTCATGTGACCATTAACCACATCAGAGAATTGTAAACATGTGATTGTGTTATTGACTTCAAGAAAATATTTAACATAAAAGTGGTTCATCTGACAAAAAAGAGATTCTCTCTGATCTAACTTGATAATATTATTTTTTGTCCATGTTAATGTTTTTCTGTGAAGTCCTTGACTTTATTATCAGGGCTTGATGCTCTTGTGGTTTGCATGGACCTTCTGCAGACTGAAGCCTTGTGAGATGTCACTCATTTTATGATTGTTTTTTAATGCAGGTTTCATTGCTGCATTCACACTTTTAATTCGTTTTTTAGGGGGAAGAAATATGAGCGTCTGAACATCGCCTTACTAACGGATCTGAACATACACACCTCGGAAGACCAGCTGGACATTATCATCGAAAACCTGAAGAAAGCTGGTATCACCATGCAGTTCTTGTAAGAAACATGCAGTTCTCAGTTCAAAAGGTTTAGCTATTATGAAAAAATAATATATATGTCACAAACATCAAACATGAAGTGTGTCTCTCCCGGTTCTCACTCGAAAGTAAGATCCAAAGTGACCCAGATTTGATGCTGTTAGTCAAATTTGACTAATTCTAAACAGTTGATTATTGGTACTCCTGCATCAAACTCTGGACTGATGTGCATTTTGTTTGATCCGTTCAGTTTGCCGTTCCCTGTGGATGATGAGGACGGAGCGAGTGGTGAAGGGGACAGACCGGGGCCGTCAGCAGCTCCATCCCGTCCCGGAAAAGGCTTGAGCAGACAGCAGACACAAGGTCTGGAGATGGTCAAACGGATCATGACCAGCCTAGAGGAGGAGGACAGCCTGGAGGAGGTCTACATGTTTAGGTATAAATTCACATGTTCAAGTGGAAAATATAATTAGGGCACAATTTCTTTATATTATAAAATATATTTTATTTACTCTAAAAATGTATTATAAAATATGCTTTATTATAAACATAATTTCTAATATTTGAATACATTAATAAAATATTTTAATTTAATCATTTTTAATAAAAAAATAAATAATGTTTCTTTATATATATTTTTTTTATGTAATAAGAAAAAAAAATATATTCATGTATAAAGAAAATGTTTTTCATATATTTGTGCAAATTGGTTCAGTTTTTTAAAATAATCTTTAATATTAAAATGTATAATAAAACACAATTTTATCATTATAAAGGTAATATAATAATTTTTTATATTTGAATAAAATAATAAAATATTTTGATTGAATACTTCTTGAATAAAAAGTGAATAATATATTTTATAATAAATATTTATTACAATAAATATATTTTGTTGTTTATATATAATTTATTAATGTATTAAGAAAATGTTTTACATATATTTATGCAAATTGGTTTAAAGTTTTTAAAATATTTTTTAATATTAAAATGTATAATAAAATAACAAAATATATTTTATAATTATAAAAATAATATAATTTTTATATATATATATATATATATATATATATATATATATATATATATATATTTTAAATAAATTAAACACTTGCCTGCAAATCAATGTCAATCTTTCCATTTAGGGTTTTATTTATTTAAAGTCTCTTGTGCTCACCAAGGTTGCATTTATATAATAAAAATACAGTAATATTGTGTTTAAAATCTAATTTATTCCTGTGATCTTCTCTTATTTGAGTTGCATTTATACACTGATAATAATCGTTTAAATCTATTAACTCAAATGATTAGTACCTGATATACAGTACAAATTGGGGAAAGAAATCACACAAATTGGTGTTAGAAGATCATTTGTCAAAAAGTGGTTGTGTTGATGTTTGCTGCAGTGATGCTCTGGAGAAGCTGTCCATCTTCAAGCGTATCAACAGGAGACCGATGGCTTGGCCTTGTCAGCTGACCATCGGCAGCTCACTGACCATCCGCATCGTTGGATACAAAGCTGTGAGTTCCTGACGGAGTATGTTCAAAGTGTCCCTCAGAAGACTACAATCTAATCTAATCTGGTGTAATATTGTGTTTGGTGGCCGTAAGGTGACGGAGGAGAAGGTGAAGAAGACCTGGTCCGTGGTGGATGCTCAGAGTCACCAGCGGGATGATGTCAAGAGGGAAACGGTTTACTGCCTGAATGATGATGATGAAACTGAAGTACAGAAGGATGACACCATCCAAGGTGCAGAAAATATTTCATTCGTTGTGATTTTACGTAACTATCATTTGTATGGAAGCTTGTTTCATCCATGAAATAAAAAGGTAGTTGCGACTTTTTATCTCAGAATTATAAAGTCAGAATTGTGAGATAAAAAGTCAGAATTGTGAGTTATAAAGTCAGAATTGCGAGATATAAAGTCAGAATTGTGAGATATAAAGTCAGAATTGTGAGATAAAAAGTCAGAATTGTGAGATAAAAAGTCAGAATTGTGAGATAAAAAGTCAGAATTGCGAGTTATAAATTCAGAATTGTGAGTTATAAAGTCAGAATTATGAGATATAAAGTCAGAATTATGAGATATAAAGTCAGAATTGTGAGTTTTAAAGTCAGAATTATGAGATATAAAGTCAGAATTGTGAGATATAAAGTCAGAATTGTGAGTTATAAAGTCAGAATTGTGAGATATAAAGTCAGAATTGCGAGATATAAAGACAGAATTGCGAGATATAAAGTCAGAATTGTGAGATATAAAGTCAGAATTGTGAGTTATAAAGTCAGAATTGTGAGTTATAAAGTCAGAATTGTGAGATATAAAGTCAGAATTGCGAGATATAAAGACAGAATTGCGAGATATAAAGTCAGAATTATGAGATATAAAGTCAGAATTGTGAGTTTTAAAGTCAGAATTATGAGATATAAAGTCAGAATTGTAAGATATAAAGTCAGAATTGTGAGTTATAAAGTCAGAATTGTGAGATATAAAGACAGAATTGTGAGATATAAATTCAGAATTGTGAGATATAAAGTCAGAATTGTGAGATATAAAGTCAGAATTGTGAGATATAAAGTCAGAATTGTGAGATATAAAGTCAGAATTGTGAGATAAAAAGTCAGAATTGTGAGATATAAAGTCAGAAGTTTGAGATATAAAGTCAGAAGTTTGAGATATAAAGTCAGAATTGTGAGATATGAAGTCAGAAGTTTGAGATATAAAGTCAGAATTGTGAGATATAAAGTCAGAATTGTGAGATAAAGTCAGAATTGTGAGATATAAAGTCAGAATTGTGAGATATAAAGTCAGAAGTTTGAGATATAAAGTCAGAAGTTTGAGATATAAAGTCAGAATTGTGAGATATAAAGTCAGAATTGTGAGATATAAAGTCAGAAGTTTGAGATATAAAGTCAGAAGTTTGAGATATAAAGTCAGAAGTTTGAGATATAAAGTCAGAAGTTTGAGATATAAAGTCAGAAGTTTGAGATAAAAAGTCAGAATTGTGAGATATAAAGTCAGAAGTTTGAGATATAAAGTCAGAATTGTGAGATATGAAGTCAGAATTGTGAGATATGAAGTCAGAATTGTGAGATATAAAGTCAGAATTGTGAGATATAAAGTCAGAATTGTGAGATATAAAGTCAGAATTGTGAGATATAAAGTCAGAATTGTGAGATAAAGTCAGAATTGTGAGATATAAAGTCAGAATTGTGAGATATGAAGTCAGAATTGTGAGATATAAAGTCAGAATTGTGAGATATAAAGTCAGAATTGTGAGATAAAGTCAGAATTGTGAGTTATAAATTCAGAATTGTGAGATATAAAGTCAGAATTGTGAGTTATAAATTCAGAATTGTGAGATATAAAGTCAGAATTGTGAGTTATAAATTCAGAATTGTGAGATATAAAGTCAGAATTGTGAGTTATAAATTCAGAATTGCGAGATATAAAGTCAGAATTGCGAGTTATAAAGTCAGAATTGCGAGTTCTAAAGTCAGAATTGCGAGATATAAAGTCAGAATTGTGAGATATAAAGTCAGAATTGCGAGATATAAAGTCAGAATTGTGAGATATAAAGTCAGAATTGCGAGATATAAAGTCAGAATTGAGAGTTATAAAGTCACAGTTGCGTTATGTTTTGAGGGGAAATGTTTATAAAGTAGTACTTTTCGTCTACTGTTTTTCGAATATGTATTCGGACATACTTCTCTTTTTTTGGCATACTGTTTTGTGTATACTAAATAGTGTGGAAGTATCAGATGTCCGACACAGCGACAGTTTTCTAACCAGACGCGATGCTATAAGATTTGCGACAAAATCGATCAAAAATCACAGCCAATCAGAAGAGTGCGTGGGCGGAGTCTCTCTGCAAGCGCTGTCCGCACTTTCCTCGCAACTAAAAGGATAACTACATAATCAAATATTACACCATTTTTAATTTAATTCAATTTACACCAAACAATCTACATCGTTTAAAACGCTTTATATAAATAAATGTGACTCTGTTTGTGCCCTAATAAGGTTTTCGTTACGGAAGCGACATTGTCCCGTTTTCTAAAGTGGACGAGGACCAGATGAAATACAAGTCTGATGGGAAGTGTTTTGCTGTGCTTGGCTTCACCAAACAGGAGCTGGTAAGATGTTGTCCAGCAGATGGCGCTCTTTTCAAACTAGTCATAGAAAACCTGAAATATAAGGGGTTTTTATTTATTTATTTGTACAAATTGTGCTTTTTATAGTGACTATAAGTTAAAGGTGTAATTTCTTGGGAAATATTTAATTGGCTTTGTGTGTGTAATGTTTATAAAATAGCTTGAAATCAGTGTAAGAACCCTGATAGGACATAATAGGAAGCTGCTGATCATATAAAAACTAAATAATAGTTTTTTTAGGGTTGTTTGGTCAGTAGGACATTCTCCAAAATCAAATTATTTATTGATATTTGTGTAAATGTGAACAATTTGAACTGTACTGATGTGCCTTTATATTGTACAATGACAGTTTTTGTTTGTTTGTGTGATGCAGATTCGTCGTCATCAATTTATGGGGAGCCAAGTTGTCAAAGTTTTTGCTCCCAGAGATGATGAAGTGAGTTTTACAAAGCATTTGTGTTCACTGAGACAATTACTGAACTAATTACTAAAATTAAGCAAATCCAAGCATGATATCAGTGATGAATGCATACGGTGGCGGTGACCAAAAGTTAATATAAAATAATATAATCGCATATAAAATCATTTTCATTTCAACCTGGAAATTAAGAAAGTTTTAGGGTTTTGGAAAAAGCAAAGTATTGTGAAATTAGGAAGAAATGTCTGCTCTTTTTATAGATCAACTGTGACAGTCTCATATTCATGTTGATTTTTCACTCAAATTATTATGCTGAAAATATATTTTGTAATTACAGTAAATGTCAAAATTTTGTGGTCGTTATGATTTTTTAAAAGTCATCAAGGCTGCATTTATTTAATCTAAAATAGCAGTAATATTGTGAGGTGTTTTTATTATTATTATTATTATTATTATTATTATTATATTCATTTAAAAAAAACAATTTCTATTTGAATCTATTTTAAATTGTCATTTATTCCAGTGATGGAAAAAAACGAACTTTCAGCAGCGATTACATCAGTGTTGAAAACAGTTGTGCTGTTTAATGTTTTATAAGGGAAACCATGATGATTTATTTCAGAGCTCTTTGATCAATAGAAAGCTCAAAACAACAGTATTTATTTGAGAAAAGAAATCGTTTGCAATGTCTTCGCTGATCAATTTAATGCATCCTCGCTCAATAAAAGTCATATTTATTAAAACAAACAAAAAAATAATTGAACTGACCCCAAACTTTTGAATGATAATGTAATTAGATAATGAATAGGGTAAAAAAAGATAGATTTCGCCATACTTCTCCTGATTGATTACATTAAGAATTGCAAACATGTTTTGTATTACAAGTTGTCTGAAATGTTATGTGTAAACACGCAAACGAGGCGTTATCTAATTAAATATGCACTAATTTGCATATATTTTTAGAACAAAAATCTGAATATTGGAAGTCAGGTTCAAAATTCTTGTTTAATTTTTTTTTGACATATTAAAGTTAAAGGTTTTTACAGAACAAATTTTGGATGTCTATATTTATCACTCCATAAATAAGAAAATATTGCAAAAAAAATGAATTTTTTACCAATTTTTTTTAGGAACGAATTGTATAAAATCAGGCAAATTGTACATATCAACAAATCCTACATATATGGGAATAAAACTGTAAAGTTTGGTGTATGTAAGTTCTGCTTAAGGAGATTTCTGAAATCTCATTTCAAGAAAACGGCCTTTAAAGATATCTACTGTAATTGAAATCTACAGACGCAAATGTGTAATATGCTATAAAATATACACTTAAAAGCGTATTGTGGATGTTTTCTTTCCACCCGTCTGAAAAAATGCTTCATGAAAAGCCAAAAAGCGCAAAATCTCAATATTGACGGGTGCATGAAAACAGTGTTTTTGCCTGTAGTGTCTCCCTTTAAGAAAAAAAAAGCAGCATAGAAGCATTCTTTTGACTTCACTATTATTCTAGTTATCTAATTAAATATGCACTAATTTGCATATATTTTTAGAGCAAAAATCTGAATATTGGAAGTCAGGTTCAAAATTCTTGTTTAATTTTTTTTTTTGACATATTAAAGTTAAAGGTTTTTACCGAACAAATTTTGGATGTCTATATTTATCACTCCATAAATAAGAAAATACTGCATTTTTTACCAATTAATTACCAATTACTAACCCTAACCCTAATTTTTTTTAGGAATAAAATGTATAAAACCAGGCAAATTGTATATATCAACAAATCCTACTGTAAAAAAATACATATATGGGAATAAAACTGTAAAGTTTGGTGTATGTAAGCACTGCTTAAATCTCATTTCAAGAAAACGGCCTTTAAAGATATCTACTGTAATTGAAATCTACAGACGCAAATGTGTAATATGCTATAAAATATACACTTAAAAATGTATTGTGGATGTTTTCTTTCCACCCGTCTGAAAAAATGCTTCATGAAAAGCCAAAAAGCGCAAAATCTCAATATTGACGGGTGCATGAAAACAGTGTTTTTGCCTGTAGTGTCTCCAAAAAAGCAGCATAGAAGCATTCTTTTGACTATTATTCCTATCTGTCGTGTGTTTTAATGTGTGTGCGCAGCATGCAGCGGTGGCTCTGTCCTCTCTGATTCGTGCCCTCGATGGTCTAAAGATGGCAGCGATTGTGCGTTACGCTTACGATCGCCGCAGCAACCCTCAAGTCGGCGCCGCCTTTCCCTGTATTAAGGACAAATATGAAGTATGTGGATAATATTGAGCAAAATAAATGTTTTATCGTCAGTATGTTGTACACCAGAGTCACTCCTCACGTCTCCCGTCCTCAGTGTCTGCTGTACGTGCAGCTGCCGTTCATGGAGGATATCCGACAGTTCACTTTCCCAATGTTGGAAAACAACAAAAAGTTCACGCCCTCAGGTAGGACCTCACATTACAAGAGCTAGTTGTGTATACAGCTGGCCCGAATTATCCTGGATCAAATGTTTCTTTGGTTGGAGATGCATATTTACATTTACATATAGTCATTTAGCAGACGCTTTTATCCAAAGCGACTTACAAGTGAGGGAAACTCGACGCAAATAGACACAGGAAGTGCTCACAACACAAGTTTCATAAGCTAGAGTAGGGATATTGATGTTCTTGGATTAATGTAGTTGTCTTTGTTTGAATGTCTCTGGTCAGAGTCTCAGCTGTCAGCTGTGGATGCGCTGATCGAATCCATGATGCTGGTGGAAAAGGATGAGGATGGGGAGAGCGTGGACATCTTCAAAGTCAACCATATACCGAATCCTCAGTTCCAGAGACTTTTCCAGGCATGATGGGAATGGGATGGGTAGCCTGATAATATCTGATACTCTCAT
The DNA here is from genome assembly GCA_038088235.1 of Zacco platypus. NCBI lineage: Eukaryota > Metazoa > Chordata > Actinopteri > Cypriniformes > Xenocyprididae > Zacco > Zacco platypus. The sequence goes on along the minus strand of CM076081.1, from coordinate 35,747,815 downwards.
TGTAGTCAAATGTCTTCAAAATGTTTAATGTAAGAAGTAAATTACGAAGTAAACATGCACATTAAGTGAACTCGAGGAAGAAAAATATTTAACCTCCCCGTAAGACCTTCGTTCATCTTCAGAACACAAATGAAGATATTTTTGATGAAATCCGATGGCTCTATTGACAGAAAGATCATTGAAAGTGTATTTCAATGTCCAGAAAGATACTAAAACATATTTAAAACAGGTCATGTAACTACAGTGGTTCAACCTTAATATTATAAAGCGACGAGAATACTTTTTGTGCGCCAAAAAAACAAAATAACGACTTTTCAACAATATCTAGTGATGATTCAAAACACTGATTCATGAAGCTTTACGAATCTTTTGTTTCGAATCAGTGATTCGGAGCGCCAAAGTCACGTGATTTCGAAATTTCAATAGTTCACGTGACTAGTTCACATGTCAGTTTGATACACGATCCGAATCACTGATTCGAAACAAAAGATTCGTGAAGCTTCATGAATCAGTGTTTTGAATCATCACTAGATATTGTTGAAAAGTCATTTTTTTGTTTTTTTGGCGCACAAAAAGTATTCTCGTCGCTTTATAATATTAAGGTTGAACCACTGTAGTCACATGACCTGTTTTAAATATGTTTTAGTATCTTTCTGGACATTGAAAGTGTAAAGTATCTTGTTGTCAATAGAGGTTGAGGTTGTCAAATGTAAAGTAAGCTAAAGGATAACAGATGCTGCACTAATTGCCTTACATTTTTTAACACGTTAAACTAAACAAATTAATCATATGCATTAATACGTTAATTTTGACAGCTCTAAAAATGTAATTCATTGTTAGTTCATAATACCAAAGGCATGAACACACACACAATTGCTGTTCAAAAGTTTGGGGTCGCTAAGATTTTTTGAAAGAAGTCTCTTTTGTTCACCAAGGCTGCATTTATTTGATCCAAAATACAGTAAAAACAGCAATATTGTGCAATATTTTTACAATTCAAAATAACTATTTTCTATATGAATATATTTTAAAATGTAATTTATATCCAATGATCAAAGCTGAATTTTCAGCATCATTACTCCAGTCTTCAGTGTCACATGATCCTTCAGAAATCATTCTAATATGATGATTTGCTGCTCAAGAAGCTTGATTATAATCGGTGTTGAAAGCAGTTGTGCTGCTTTTTTCAGGATTATTAGATGAATAAAAAGCTCACAAGAACAGCATGCATTTGAAATAAAAATCTAAATGTCTTTACTGTCATTTTTGATCAATTTAATGCATCCTTGCTGAATAAAACTATTAATTTCCTTCGATATGCACACATATACTGAGCTCCAGTGTTTGTGCACCTCACATCTCCTCTCTTTGTCCTTCAGTAATTCAGGTGTGTGACATTGGCTGTGAAATCCATGTTGTCTCAGGTTGGTGTCTCTGCGGTAGGTCTCATTGATCTTTTCTTGGCTCGCGTCCCCAGTGCTTGCATCACCGCGGTGTGAATCCTGATGATCCCCTGCCGTCTGTGGAGCCCTGGCTGAAGAGGGTCCTAGAGCGACCCCAGGCTGTGTCCGCCCGCTGCCAGGCCCCTCTGCAGGACGTTAAGACCAAGTTCCCCCTGAAAGTTGTGGTGAAGAAGAAAGAGCAGAAGACAAGTGCAGACGTGTTCGGCAGCAGGTGAGAATGGATCAAATCAACACCGGAGCTGAGGATGAAATCAATGAGAAGTGCTACATGGCTTCCAACATGGGCGGTTTGATAGGATAAACGTACAGATTGTGGTAGACATATTTGCACTGGGCATTTTTCATTATTTACATGTGAGCGCAATTTAGAAATATGCATTAATGCAAACCGATGTGGGAGGGGTTTATTTTTCAATTGACCAATTGGAATGAAGTATTTCAAAGGACTGTCTAATAAAAGACACCTCTAGTGTGTGATATCATCATCATACTTTTAAAGGGGACATATCAAGAAAATATGACATTTAAGTGCTATAATCGGGTCCACGGTGCATGTACCAACCAAGAAAATATGAAAAAGGTCTTTGTTTTGGCAAGCCTTTCTCTACAAGCATGGGAAAAAAACGAGCCGCTCAGATCTCGCGCCCTTTGTGACGTAGAAAGGGGATCTCATTATAATATTACCGCCCCTTAATCTGCATGTTTGCACCCATGGTGGCGCCATTTTGTTTTCGCAAGTGAAAAGCAGTGAAAAACGAGCACTGAACACCATTTAGAGTCTCGTTAGCTTCGATAGCCTACTAGTTAACCCTGGCGAGCGCGATTGCTAAAAAAGGAGCGTTTCTGTCCGAATGATATTTTTGAAAAAAAAAATATTAGACCATTCACAGCATTTGATAGCAATCATAAACGTTAGCCTGGTTTGTTTTGCTCTGTTTGGCAAACAGGTAAGCTATGTATAGTGGGCGTCCATATGGGATTTACACAAAAGATGAACGTGACGACACATGCTAGTGATGAGTTGATCAACTCCACAGCAACTACATCAATTTATCCACTAACCGTTCAGAAACGTCTAAAAGTTGGAACTTCTTCCTGAGTCTCTCCATCAGTTTGAACAATGTAAGGATGAACACCGTCTGCGTGAGATTCTCCAGCTTTGTTGTTGTTGAGCTGTTAAAGCTTTTTTCTGGAAAGGGGGCGGGGAGCAGCAGCTCATTTGCATTTAAAGGGACGCACACAAAAACGGCGTGTTTTTGCTCACACCCAAATACTTTTTCACACCCATTTTTACTGTTTATAATAGGAAATCAGGGCAGAAAATGTTTTAGTTGGTGATGTTGATCTGTGTGTTGATTGTGTCTTCATCAGTGCTGATGAGCCAGATGTGAAGAAAGTCAAAGTGGATGAAGAGACAGAGTTTAACCTGGCCGAGATTGCGCAGGGCAACATCACATCGGTGAGACCCTCATGTGACACAAAAACTAAGAGTCATTTTGCAGTAACATGAGCACAATTAGAATAGGAACATGGATTCATGTTGACGTTAAAGGGTTAGTTTATGAAAAATGAAAATTGAAGTTTGAACTCATTAATTCCTCTCCCTCATGTCGTTCTACACCTTCGTTCATCTTCAGAACACAAATGAAGATATTTTTGATGAAATCTGATGGTTCCGTGAGTCTCTATTGACACTTTCAATGTCCAGAAAGATACTAAAACTTATTTAAAACAGGTCATGTGACTACAGTGGTTCAACCTTAATATTATAAAGCGACGAGAATACTTTTTTAGTGCCAAAAAAACAAAATAACGACTTTTCAACAATATCTAGTGATGATTCAAAACACTGATTCATGAAGCTTTACGAATCTTTTGTTTCGAATCAGTGGTTCGGATCGCGTATCAAACTGACAAAGTCACGTGAACTCTTGAAATTTGAATCACTTATGACGTAACGAAGCCTCGTTTACTGAAATCATGTGACTTTGGCGCTCCGAACCACTGATTCAGAACAAAAGATTCGTAAAGCTTCATGAATCAGTGTTTTGAATCATCACTAGATATTGTTGAAAAGTCGTTATTTTGTTTTTTTGGCGCACAAAAAGTATTCTCGTCGCTTTATAATATTAAGGTTGAACCACTGTAGTCACATGACCTGTTTTAAATATGTTTTAGTGTCTTTCTGGACATTGAAAGTGTCAATAGAGACTCACTGAACCATCGGATTTCATCAAAAATATCTGTATAATAGGTGTAGAACGACATGAGGGAGAGGAATTAATGACTGAACTTTCATTTTTGGGTGAACTAACCCTTTAAGTTTTTCACCTTAAGGAAGTTGCCAGCCACCACCAGCATTTTTGATCATTTTCATAAAACATCTCATGCCTCACAAAATATTTTGCTGTATGAATATCTCAACATACAGTATATCAAAAGAAAGAAAAGAGACTGCTTTTAAACAAAACAAAATTATTCTAGCATAAGGAATGCTTTTACCACTTGTTTCTGCTTCTTTTTCGCCTGTGTTTTGATCGGGAGATTCTACTCTTTCAGAAGATGCACAATAGCGCCCCCTACCGTACAACAGTGAGAAAACAAAGCTGGAAATTTCCGTCAAAGGCGGGAAAAGAGTTAATACTGTATGAAGTATCGCGCTTTAACAGACATTCTCTCTTTCAGGTTGGCAGCGTCAATCCAGCGAGAGATTTCTGCACACTGGTTAGAAAGAAGACCATTTCTTTCGATCAGGGTGAGATTTGATTCAGTTTTTTTTCCCAGCTCTCACTCCTAAGATAAGCAACGTTAGTAACTTTCAAAAAAGTGTACGATAATGTAAATGCAACAGCACCGCTTCAGACCTTGCCGGGCGTCTCTGAGGCACTGAACAGTCGCTCAATGCGATGTAAGCATTAATTGATCTGACAGATGCTGTCATTGAGCGGTGTTGTTTCTGAATGTTAGCCGCAGGTTTTGTTGTTAGTGCATTGGCTTTGATAATCATTGTTTTGTAACCTTGACAGCATGCCAGCAGCTGACCCACAGGATTGAGCAGTTGCTGGGCAACAGGAGCCCTGAGTACTACACGAAGAGCATCGCCTGTATCCAGGCTTTCAGGGATCAGTCTGTATCGGTGAGCTCTCAATTAAACCTCCGTATCCAATCAGGGATCACTTAAGGATCAGTGGTTTTTTCGGTTGGTAGGAAAAACGCACTGCCGGAGGATGTTGGGATTCATTTCAGAAGATTTGGGCTCAGCTGGAGTTTGAGGCTCCGTTTCCAAAACCTAGTGAGCTGCCTACCTAGACAGGATTTGAAGGCAACTTAAAATTTTGGATGACTTCTAAGGATGTATAACATTCGAAAAGCCATAATAATGTGAGGAATAGAAAACCAAGAGTGTGAGCAAGTTGAGTGGAGAAATATGCTTGAATTTCAATCAGTATTGAAAAATTAAATGGCTTTGGGCCTAATTAAAAGTAACCCAGCATTTGCATTTGATATGTACTGTATTTCACTGCTTATTAGAGTGTTGTGCCGATAGCATAGTTTCCTGTGCACTTTGTGTAAACAAACTATAGCATCCAAATGACTCACATGTCAGGTCCTGTGATGTTTGGACGTTCCCTCAGAAGGTAGCTGCCCATGTAGGCTCACTAGGTTTTGGACAGAGTCCATTACCAATCGAAATTTTGGTGTTATTTTAGTATTTTGAACTAGATTTTATTTTTTATTTTCTATTTAGCTTCAATTGATATTATTTGAGTAATTTTAGTACTTTTTTTGTATTACTAATTTCTAATTTTCATTTAGCCAATTTTATTATATATATATATACATATATACATATATATACATATATATAATTATTTTACAAAAATTATCAATTAAAGCTAAATAGAAATAATAATAAAAAATAAAATAAAAAAATCACATGACATAAAATTACTAAAACTTAAACTAAACTGAATATATATATATATATATATATATATATATATATATATATATTATATTTTATATATATATATATATATATATTATATTTTTATATATATATATATATAAAATTAGTGACAGTAGTGTAACATTATACACTATTCAGCATGGACACATTAAATTGATGACAGTAAAGACATTTATAATGTTACAAAAGCTTTCCATTTCAGATAAACGCTGTTCTATTGAACTTTCTATTCATCAAAGAATCCTGAAAAAGTTGTACACAACTGTTTTCAACATTGATAATAATCATAAATGTTTCTTGAGCATCAAATCATCATATCAGAATGATTTCCGAAGGATCATGTGACACTGAAGACTGGAGTAATGATGCTGAAAATTCAGCTTTGAATACAGGATATAAATTACATTTTACTATATATTCACATAGAGAAAGGCTGTTTTAACTTATAAAAATATTTCACAGTTTTTACTGTATTTTAATTAAATAAATGGAGCTCGGTGAGCTGAAGAGACGTCTTTCAAAAACATTAAAAAGTCTTACTGACCCCAAACTTTTGAACGGCATTGTATTTATATTGCTTTATTTCAATGTATACGATTTTAAGGTTGTTTTCTTTTTAGTTTTAGCTAATAACTAAATATAGTAATAAAAACTTTAGCTAATAATGGTTTCTAACGATTGTGAAAACATTTCTCTATTCTGCTTCTGTTTAAATGCTTGAAAGTTGTTTTATAGTCAAATACAGATAGTGCATGTGTACAATTCCTGTTTTTATTGAAAATCTTGGACGCTGTTTACGCCTGACCACCTGAGACAGATGGTAAAAGCTGGTTTAAACGTGGCCTGTGCGTTGCATGTACATTTCTTGATATCAGTTTTCAGTGTTGAAGCATTTTAATGAGTACGAGTACACGAGCTCAGAGCATCAGTGCGTGCGTTTACATCTCCCAATGACATTTCCTCCATCAGAGCGGGAACGCAGAGCTGTTCAACAGATACATGCAGTCCCTGAAGAGGAGCGTACCTGACAGGAATCTTCAGGAATTCTGGGATCTGCTCATCCAAGGTACAGAACAGGCCTTCTGCTCGTGTTGAGCTGATGTCTTCATGTCTTCAACATGTGCTTTTGTTTTCAGATGCACTGACGCTGATAAGCAAAGAGGAAGTGGACGGAAGCACCGTCTCCAAACAAGACGCAAAACAGGTACTGCTGCCATGGAAACAATACACATAAGAGTAACATAATTGACCCTTCGCGAAGACCCGCCCCCTTTAGTTACTGTTGCTATGTCCGACAATCCATGCGCTCTCGTGCCACACATCATGTTCTCACGCCGTGAAAAATACATCCTGGAGCAAAGAGACACTGACAACGTATGAAACAGTTTCATATTTAAAATATCGTAATTTTTTAAAGAAGTTTAATCAATAAATAGCGTCTAGTGTGTGTTTAATGTGTGGTGACAGATCGCTGTAGCTCCTCGTGAACCGATCATCTCTTCATACTAGTTCATTTATAGCATCAAATAAACATGAATGAACATCAGAAGGAATGTTGTTTCAAGACGTGATTCAAGTTCACCAACGTTAATCTACTAACTCCCCTGACCGCTTTGACGGACAAAATAGCGGATTCAGGGTTATGATTGGTCAGATCACCTGTCAATCAAACTGTTTGCGAAGAGTCAATTGTTGTTAAAATTTTAGTAGGATTTTTCAATACTATGACTCTCAAAACCACAGCAAAAATCAAAATGCTTAATTACAAAGTTAACTTTAATATTAACAAGTTAAATTTTATATTAAAATAATATTTTTTATTTTAAAAATAAAATATTTCTGCGTCATCAGAGTAATAATTGCTTCAAGTTATATTATTTAATTAGATGCATACTAAATAAAGTATAAATAAAGCAGCATCAAATATTCAAATATTCCTCATTTAAATAATTCCCGCTCGAGACATATGCAAAATAAAGGGGCGGGGCTTGGTTGAGTTAGTTAGTAGTGTATTGAAACTGGTAAGGGGCGGGACATTTCCTAAACACATTCGGAGCGCTTGACCAATCACAACACACTGCTCCAGCCGACCAATCAGAGCACAGTGTGCTTTTCAGAAGGCGGGGCTTCATAGAGACAGGAACTAAACAGAGCGTTACTGACAGACTGAGAAGAGAGGAGCTGCACAATGACAAAAATAACATGAAAACCTGTTCTAGTAGAGCCAGAAACAACATCAAGACTTCGTAAAAGGGCAGAATAGATCCTCTTTAATATGCAGAGGTTGTTGGTAAAGTCTGTTTGTTATTGTGGTTGGTAAACTCTGTATTTGCTGGTTTAGTTCCTGGCGTTCGAGCAGAAGGAGGAAGTGCAGGCGGCTCCAGCGCAGGAAGACACTGGAGATGTAGATGATCTGGTGAGTGTTTCATGGTCTTTTTTGCTTGTTTTGATGACAAGCATATAAATTATTATATTTGTGAGTGCGATTACGGTTTGGTCTGTTATGCTATATTTCAAGCGTTTACTTTTGTTGACATGCTAAGTTGTTGACTAATGTTTTTTTTTAATGCAGCTGGACATGATGTAAAACGGACAACTCCTACGTCCTTCAACCTTGTGCAACTCCCCATTAGGTGCCATTTATTTGTGAAACTCTAATCCCCATAAAGAGTTAAAGTGCTTAAATTAATCATGTTCTTTTGTACTAAATGCTTTAAAAGGGTACAGCTTTGCATTTTGGAGCGATTATGTTGCTAGAGTTTGATTAATTGAATGTCTCACATATTGTTGGATTTTCAAAATAAATAATAAATGTTCATGTCCATGTACTTTATACAGCAAGCCAGTGATGCCTCAAATAAAAGATCAAACCAAATAAACTGATTCCCTTCAGTCCTGAACACAAAAAAATCACATCTCAGAGAGATCATAAAATATCCTGCCATACCGCAAGATATTACATATTTCTAGTGCATTTAATATGTCACACCACCATTGAAACGAGGAGTTTGAAAGAACCGATTCAGGGAAATGATTCAAACTTCCCATCATTAATCAGCTGGGATGGATGTTTGATATGCACACGTTCATAATCCACACTCATAAACCCTCATTTTTTTTATGCCAGACTGTGAGGCTTTGATCAATCGTACCGTTTCTTTCAGGGCTGATGATCTCAGTTTGCTTCTCTTCGCACCAACAGTTTGCTGAGAGCACGTAAGCGTCTCAATCCTCCCCCGGATCTCAGAAAACGCACACGCTGCAGTTTCACGCCACCGTCTCCTGGGTCGAGCAGCTCGAGCTGGAGGCTCCGTCTAAACCTGCTAAATCCAACCGTATCTTCATAACTGTGTCATGAAGATACCAGAGGTGTAGTGTTGAAATCAACAAGACAGAAAGATGTTATGGATCATCACAGTGTTGAGGTGAACACCAGGTCACGTTTCTCCCCAAAATCATGTTTATTACATGCTAATACCCCCCCCCCCCCCCCAAAGTCATAATTTTAATGCTAAAAATTCCTCATTACTGTAATACATGTGCATTACATTTATGCATTTAGCAGACATTTTTTTATGCAGCTTTCAGTTGAGGAACAAAAGCAGTGCATCACAGAGCAAACAATATTCGCAATATAGTATAATTCTTACTATTTTGCATTACAGTAATGAGAATTTGTGGGTGTAAATGTTCATTGTCATGATTGCAGAAAACTGTAATGCTCCTAAAAAACATTCATTTTCTGTAAGTTAAATAATAGGATTTCTACTGTTGTTCATTTCTTTTGATTTTAGGGTGAAACGTGACCTGCACTTGATCTTGACACGTTTTTACATGTTTACTTTATTATAGCTTGTCAAATTCGCCTCTATTTGGGTGTGAGCAAAAACACGCCGTTTTTGTGTGTGTCCCTTTAAATGCAAATGAGCTGCTGCTCCCCGCCCCCTTTCCAGAAGAGGGTGGAGCTTTAACAGCTCAACAACAACAAAGCTGGAGAATCTCACGCAGACGGTGTTCATCCTTACATTGTTCAAACTGATGGAGAGACTCAGGAAGAAGTTCCAACTTTTAGACGTTTCTGAACGGTTAGTGGATAAATTGATGTAGTTGCTGTGGAGTTGATCAACTCATCACTAGCATGTGTCGTCACGTTCATCTTTTTTCCTTGAATTGACCCTCGTTTGTGAAGCAGTCCGACGTAAAATGACGGCGTCAACAACACTCGACTACAACAACTCTAAAGCAGCCCAACATGGCCCCGCCCCCTTTGTTGCGTGTTCTCGTGGGCGGGGTTTATGCAAATATTAGGTTTGTGATGTCACCAACCTGGGAAGAAGCTCGCTGTAGTTCCTAGCAGCCGTTATGACATTCTTGCAGCAGAATCGATGAGATCCATCCACAGGTGTGTTCATGAGAACTATCATATCTTCCTGTATCATGTCTGTTTGAGTTTTCATTCCCGTTTCTTTCCACTCAAGTCTTTCCCTGTTTCTTTGATGGATCGTTTCAGTGGATTGCACAGCAGCGGCTCACAAACCTTTCGCCAAACACATCTAATCAAATCAGATCATCCAGGTACCGCTTGAACCATTTGCATCATTTTTGTGGCCTTAATGCTCAAAACTTAAACACATTAGCCCTAAAACATGGAAAAATTCCATTTGAAAGCTTAAAGCAATAAGGCATGAGAGTCTGTTTGCATCACAGGTAAAAGATGAAAAATGAACGTAGTTAAATATGTACATGTATGTCTTATTGATATTAATCAAAATAAACTATTTTACAAAGTAATATTAAGTGTGCGGTCACATCAAACATGGCTTGTCCTTCAGAATTTAGTCTGAATTATCCATTTTATAATTTATATATGATACAAATTTTATATGATAAAAATATAATAAAATTATATATAGAAATAGTTTAAAAATAAATGAATGTAATTTACCTCCACTCTGAATTTTTAAACTATAAAAATTTTGAAAACAAATATAAATTATAATAAAACATTATATTTATATATTTTCTTATCATATTTTATCTTATTATTTATAAAATACTAAAAATGTGTTTTATTATAAAAATGTTTAAAATATATATAAATATAAATATTTAATATATATATATATATATATATATGTATGTATGTACATAGCTCTAAAACTTCATATTTTTTCTTGTTTTTGTGTATATATATTTATTATTTATTTTTTATTACAATTTTGTTTTATGCTTGTATTTTTTCTCCATAACTATAAGTCAGAAAGTTTACTGTATATTTTGTACATAATTCCTTTTTAACATTTTTGAATTTTAAACATTCAGAGTGGAGGTAAATTTATTTACATTTTTAGGTTTTCTACTTTTAAGTTCAATTTTGCAAAATTCTTACATCTCGTTTGCTTTGTAATAATGACCAACTGTAACTACATTATGCCACTTATGACATTTGTGTGTAAATGATTTTGAGAAGAAAGAGTGAAGTGAAATCAGGCAGGAATTTTCATTGTATACAAATATTTGACTGCACAATGTCCAATCAGATTCAAGTATTCCAGGGAACATTTGCCATACATCTTTCCCACAATCCTGCGCATCCCACAAGGATCTACATCTCTCGTCTCTTCAGAAGGCTCTGTGTGAATTGTAGTCACGTCTCTGACTCTAATAGTTTCTGTGTAATATGGGTGTCAGAGCTCAGAGCGTTCGATTAAACCCGTGGCAGGGGACCGCACTCATTTCTGACGCTCCATTTTGATGTTTCCAGATTGAAAAACTGCAGAAACCTGTAATGACTGTCATTTCAAACTTCAAACAGGAGCCGGGAAGCAATCCAACAACCTTTTTTCCCTTTCCACCGCGAGGGAAGATAAAAGGAAACACGCAGACGAGAGGAATGAGTTTCATGCTTTTCTGATCTCAGTGTATTTCAGATCCGTGTCAGTAGAGCTCGACGCTCCACTTCTGTTCCGGAGGTACAATCCCATTCATTGTTTTCCAAAGAGACATTGATTTTTAACAACAATGTTTAATGCTTTCAAGACAGATGTACCATGGGTTTCTTCAGTGATGATATATGCTGCTGTAGAGCCAAAAGACACTACCCATAATTCTCAGCTGAGAGTGACCAATCAGAGTAGGTGCTTTAGCCAAAAAGTTTGGCAGTTGCACTCCCATGAAGCATATAAGCATAAGCATATATATATATATCGATATAGATATGGGTTGGGGAGTAACGAAATACAAGTAACTTAGTTACGTTTTTAAAATACAAAATTTGAGTAACTATTTCATTACAGTTACATTTTAAATGGGTGGTAATCAGATTACAGTTACATCTGAAAAGTGTTTTAGATTACCAAAGTGATTACTTTGAGTTTTAATGTCATTTAAACAGCGATTGGTGATTCTCTGACTCTGACAGTCTGAAAAAGTGGAGTTAAGTTTCATGTTTTCGACTGTTTTCATGTTTTGTGAGTCATTTTATAATTCACTCGTCACTGCAACTTTTTCTCACAATTAGTTTTTTCCCTCACAATTGTGAGTTTGCATTTCACAATTCTGACTTCTTTTTCTCCGAATTGCGAGATTTAAACTCATAATTGCAAGTTATAAAGTCAAAATTGGGAGATATAAACTTGCAATACTGACTTTTTTTCTTCCAATTGTGAATTTAGTATGTGAGTTTATATCTCATAATTCTGACTTTTCTCAATATTGCGAGTTTATTTCTCATAATTCTGACTTTTCTCAATATTGTGAGTTTATATCTCATAATTCTGACTTTTCTCAATATTGTGAGTTTATATCTCATAATTCTGACTTTTCTCAATATTGTGAGTTTATATCTCATAATTCTGACTTTTCTCAATATTGTGAGTTTATATCTCATAATTCTGACTTTATAACTCACAATTGCAACTTTATTTCACACAATTCTGAGGGAAAAAGTCAGAATTGTGAGATAAAAACTTGCAATTACCTTTTTTGTGTTTGTTCCACACTTATTAGTATTCCAAAGTATTCTAAAGTATTTAGATTAAGTTACTAAACTTGAGTAATGTAACGAAATATGCTACAAATTACTTTTTAAAGCATGTATTTTGTAATCTGTAGTGAAATACATTTTAAAAGTAACCTACCCAGCCCTGAATATATACACCAATCAGCTTTCCTAATATTGTGTTGGTCACCTTTTGCCGCCAAAACAGCCCTGACCCGTCGAGGCATGGACTCCTCTAGACTTTGTTCTGTGGGATCTGCTCCAAGATGTTCGCAGCAGATCCTGTAAGTTGCGAGGTGGATCCTCGATGGATCGGACTCGATTGGACTGAGATCTGGGGAGTTTGGAGGTCGAATCAACACCTCAAACTCTCCTGAAACCATTCCTGAAGCATTTTTGCTTTGTGTCAGGAGCATTATCCTGCTGAAAGAGCCACAGCCAACAGGGAATACCGTTTCCATGATGGTCTGCAACAATGCTTAGGTAGGTGGAACGTGTTGAAGTAACGTCCACATGGATGCAGGACTCAAGTTTCCCAGCAGAACATTGATCCAGAGCATCACACTGCCTTCTTCCCATAGTGCATCCTAGTGTCATGTGTTCCCCAGGTAAGAGACGCTCACGCACCCGGACATCCACGTGATGTAGAAGAAAACACGATTCACCTTCCGTCGCTCCGTGGTCCAGTTCTGACGCTCACGTCCCACTGTCGGCTCTTCAGGCGGTGGACAGCGGACATCATGGACACCTGACTGGTCTCGTCTGCAGCTCCAAACACAACAAACTGATGCTCTGTGTGTTCTGACACCTTTCCATCAGAACCAGCATGACCTTCTGGAGCAGTTTGAGCTCCAGGAGCTCGTCTGTTGGATCGGACCATCGATGAGCCTCGGGTCCTTACGCTTGGAGCACTTTTGATAGATCCTGACCACTGCAGACCGGGAACACCCCACAAGAGCTGCAGTTTTGGAGATGCTCTGACCCAGTCAACAAGCATCACAATTCGGCTCTCGCTCAAATCCTACTATAAGTCAAACTGTTTACTGTATATTTTATATATATTGTTTTTGATTTAATTTCCTACTTCATGAACTTTGCAACACTAACACAGTTATTGAATTGAATTGTGCTGAATGAAGACACTATATATCTATCCCTGGAGAAAATACTGGATTCAAGAACAAGCCTGTGCTTTCGCTCTGTTATTATGCACTTTTAAAGTCTGTTATTTCATATTTCTCCTCAGGCCAGAAATGAAGCTGCTGCTGCTTTTTGTTTTTATACCTGATGTTTTCACCAGACGACCCAGATCAGCGTTGAGTCTTGAGGTGCCAACATTTATTTAAATTGTTCCACATGGGCAATGATGCAATTCAAACCCTCTCTTACAACTGAACTCTGTGTGACCTAGAGAAACTCTGACACTCAATATGACGACAGTATCTGATGTTTGATATGCAATTTTGTATTGAAATTGGGCCTTTTATTTATTTTTTTATTACTTTTTGTTCTTGTTATGCCAATAGGGAGGGACAGCATTAGATTGTTTGAATATTTCCATATTTCAGGATGAGTCCTCAACATATTTGGTCTATTTTCCAGGGAGAGAAAAACTTTATCTGCTAAAAGGCCATTTAGTTACCAGACAAACTATAAGCCTCAAAACTATTTTGATATGACGGGGTGTTTAAACTTTTTCAACCCATGTCTGCTGAAGTGGAAAGGTGCTGAATTCAGCATTCATGATGAACTCTGGGATCTTCCTGCAGACCGACTGTAATTTTAAAGTGCAAATTCATAAGTCAACACCATTGCTGAGTATTTTCTCTTTAAAACAGCAGCGATCTAAAGAGTTTCAAAGTTTCTTACGTCACAAACTACCTTGTAACCAATCACGTCAACTTTAGCATATCATCAACTGTGCTTAGCATCTGTCGCTAGAGCATCTCTTGATGAAAGAGGAGTGAGGTTTACTCGCACAGCAACTACTAGCTGGCCTCCGTTACACCCCCCTAAACCTCACTCCCATCCGGGTCACGGCACCAATGTAATCCCTCTACCCGGGTCCTACTCGACCCGCTCTGAGCGGGCCTCGAACCCGGGTCTTCCGGCATGGGAGTCGGACGCTAAAGGCTGCAAACTCTAGCATCTGTCGCTAGAGCATCTCTTGATGAAAGAGGAGTGAGGTTTACTCGCACAGCAACTACTAGCTGGCCTCCGTTACACCCCCCTAAACCTCACTCCCATCCGGGTCACGGCACCAATGTAATCCCTCTACCCGGGTCCTACTTGACCCGCTCTGAGCGGGCCTCGAACCCCGGTCTTCCGGCATGGGAGTCGGACGCTAAAGACTGCAACCTCTAGCATCTGTCGCTAGAGCATCTCTTGATGAAAGAGGAGTGAGGTTTACTCGCACAGCAACTACTAGCTGGCCTCCGTTACACCCCCCTAAACCTCACTCTCATCCGGGTCACGGCACCAATATAATCCCTCGACCCTCTATAGCGTGTTTATGATGTATATTACGATACAGTAAGTGTCAGGCGTTGTACTAAACGACACCATCGTGCAGCGTTTACCTCAGTAAATTTACCTTGTGAGTGGAGGCGGGGCTAATTAGCATATTCATAGATCCGCGTTTAGTGGGTGTAGAGTTACATTCAAGGTATTTTGAGGCATTTTTTTTTCACAAAAAAAGTTTAAACGTGTCATTTTGGTGATCAAAGATGAGCTTTAAGGGATAAAATTGACTACAGTGTGACTTTAACTCTTCTTATTGATAGCAGCGCTTCATCAACTGAATTATTTGTTCATATTTTAGTAGTTTCATGCTGATATTCGTCGTTTCATACATTAATTTTATTTCATTAGGTATGAAATGGCAACATGACAAACATGGATCTCAGCACACCATGTTGAAGTGGATATATTTGATAGAAATATGATGGCAAAACAAGTAAACTGCATCAGCAGGGACATTTTAAAAGCATAAATTCGACCAAAAAATAACACTTTTGTCATCATTTACTCAACCTCACGTCGTTCCAAACTTGTGTGAGCGTTTCTGGCGGATTTATTTAGTTATAAATGATCCTGAAAACCTGAAAAATCAGCTTCAATATTGCGCTTAACATCTTTGTTTTCCACAGAAGAAAGAGAGAAAATAACACGAGGGTGAAAATTGTAAATGATGACAAACTAGTCCTTTAATAATCAAACCCAAAAATGTCTGGCCTCCACATTCTGGTCAAATGTCTGTGGGATAAACAGATGGTAAATATAATTGTATTTGTAATTTGCTTACATTAATTGAAGGGACAATTCTCCAAGTCAACATGAAACACTGTTTGCGCCTTATCTTAGTTCAATTATAAGATGTATTTTCATTGAAACCAAATGTTAAAATAAATAATGTATAGCAGGACTTGATTTTTATCCACCGGGAAATGATTGGATTGTAAAAATTGATTGTTTCACATAATAATGTGCTGAAAAATAATACGTATTTGTGAAGGAAAGAGCCAAAGCATGTAATTACATTTTGATTAAAGATTAAGAAGACAAACATTTGTTTTCATTAATGCACTGATAAGACCTAAGACACAATAAGAGATATGCTTTATGAAAATAGGTCATTTTAATTTCATGTTGACTTTGAGTGTTCAAGGGGGAAAATGTTCACCTGGACGTCCCTATTTGAGATTATCAATATCCTCTCAAAGGTTGAGAGAATATGAAAACATGCATTACCAGCAAGCATGAGAAGAACAGAGAAAAAGCAAGAGAAAGACGGCTTGTGCTTTTCAACAGATTGAGTTGCAGTCCTGAGTGGCATCTGTCAAAGTGATGATTGACAGCTGTCACTCATTATTCACGGACAGTGAAAGGGTCATGGGTTGATCCACGCGCTCCGTTTAACGTCTCCGATAGCGTTACTGTAAACATATTCATAATTTCCCAAAACTACCTTCTTCAATGAATAGTGCACGTTCATTTTTTTCCAAATGTTGAGTAAATACGATCTAAATATAAAGGATTAGTGCACCTAAAAACAAAAATGCTCTTATAATTTACTCACCCTTGACTAAAACTAAAACATTTTCATTACTTGAAATAAAATATAGGCAACATTTCTAATTTTCACTTAAAGTTGCCTACTAAAATAACAAAAGTCAAAACAAATCAAATGAGAAAAACAACAAAATTACTTAAGCATTAACAATATGTTTATATATACATATGTGTGCATGTAAATATATGTAACTCACTAATTCATAATATGAATAAAAACTAATAGAACTATACTTATAAATAAAATAAAATAACTCAGGTTACTGTTATTTTTACTGTAGAACAACGAATTGTTGTTTGATTCTCCTTTTGTGTTCCACAGGAAATAAAACGACATAATTCATAGTTTTCACATGATGTCACACCCTTACAGTGACGCTTATTTTCACCAGGTTTGTACTAAGTACTAATATAGTAAGACAGTGATATTAAAAGATCAATATACAGCTTATTAATGATGCATACCGTGTACAGACAAGCAGATGAACCCAGAATATAAAAGTTTCTAATCCATTTTTCAATAGAAAACTTCATATTCTCCACTCAAAAAAATGAATTGTTGGATTTACTTAATAAAGCAGCGTCGAGTGTTTCCACACAACTATATTGAGTCCTTTATACAAAAAACAATTGAGTTGTGTGAAAAGAAATTTGAATTTGTCACTTTTACATAATATTTACATGCGCAGTTTACTTAATAATGTTATGTTAAATTTATAAAAGTTTATTACGTACATTTATTTACTTAATTTACCTTTATGCTCAGAGCCTAAACACAGGCGCCACTCTTCTGCAATTTAAAAACATTACCAAAACTCCTCTAAATATTCCCTTTACAACACTTTAATCCCTAAATTTACTCTCCGAATGCAGTCCCTTCATATCATGCTGGGAACTACGGATCCACTGCCCAGTTAGTTATGTCAACATTCATTTGTGCGTTTCACTCAGCAATATTGAGTTAAATGAACAAACACTTACGTAAAGCTGGCAATCCTCAAAAAAACTCGGTTAAATTACAATTTGAAGTACAGTGGTTCAACCTTAATATTATAAAGCGACGAGAATACTTTTTGTGCGGCAAAATAGCGACTTTATTCAGCGATATCTAGTGATGGACGATTCAAAACACTGATTCAGCTTTACGAATCTTTTGATTCGAATCAGCGGTTCGCGTATCAAACCGCCAAAGTCACGTGAACTATTGAAATTTCGAAACACTTATGACGTAACGAAGCCTCGTTTACCGAAATCACGTGACTTTGGCGGTTTGATAGTGATCCGAACCGCTGATTCGAATCAAAAGATTCATGAATCGGTGTTTTGAAATCGTCCATCACTAGATATTCCTGAATAAAGTCGTTATTTAGTTTTTTTGCCGCACGAAAAGTATTCTCTGACTCGCTGAGCCATCGGATTTCATCAAAAATATCTTCATTTGTGTTTTGAAAGTGTAAAACGACATGAGGGAGAGGAATTAATGACAGAATTTTCATTTTTGGGTGAACTAACCCTTTAAGTGCATGTAGTTACATGCGTTTTTTTTAAAGTAATGTGAACGAGGATGGTTTGAGTGAAATTAAATCTGCTCGCCTGTATCTAGAATGCATCATCAGTACACTGAATTTGATCTTTTAATATCAGTGTTTTAGTACATTAAGGCACTTTTTCACGTTAAGCATTGAAATACTGTATGATGATCTCAACAAGTGCCCAAAACAAGTGCATTTTGTTCATTTTTTCTTCTTTTCGAGTGATGACTTGAACCAGATCTAGTTCTACACGTGTCTCCACGCCAGTCACATGACGGAAAACTATGAATGCGTCTTCGGAGCATCATGAGGGTGAGTAAAGAATGACAGAATGTCCATTTTTGGGTGAACTGCCACTTTAAATTCTGCTCTCTGGAATTAAAAACCCATATATTTGTTCATTATCAGCATCAATTAAAGTCATGGATAACAGTTCCAATGCTGTGCTTATCATCTGTCTGTGCTGAAAGGTGTTTCAAGTGTCCCATCGTAAGGCCTCCAGTGGACGCGCGTGTCCTCAGACGGTGGTAACTCTCATCACCACTTCTCTAGGTTTGGTGGTGTTCGTGCTGATGTGACTCGGCGGGCTCCGTGGCTCGTGTGGCCGAAGATGGCTAAATAAATTCAGAAGGTTATACGGACAGTGTTGGTCAGGCAAAGCCGGGCCGTCGGCGCCTGTAGGGTCCTGCGCGGCCGCTGTGGTGTTTGTCGTGCCGTCGGCCGCGTCGAGCGCTGGCGTGCCAGCAGCAGCCATGAGTGATGAGGGTGAAGGAGAAACGTCCACTCTCACCGGCTCCCTCTGGTGGAGCAGCGAACGCGCCAGTTCCTCGCTGTTCTTCACCTCCTCGCTGTCTCTCTTTTTGTCGTAATTTAAAACTTTCCACTGCTGATTGACGGCCTGCCAGCGATGGAATATGCGGAAGACGGACGGGCCCTCGTGGACGATGAGAGCTGTGGAGAGATTGATTCGGATTATGTTGGGAGTAATGCGTTACAAGTAACTTGAGTTACTTTTTTTTAAAGTAACTTGTAAAATAATACATTACCGTTTCAATTTACAACAAAATATCTAAGCTACTTTTGCAAATTTATTCCCATTTTTTTTTCCAAAATTTCCCATTTATTGATTGACAAAGTTTGCAATTGGGAGTTATAAAGTCAGAATTATGAGATATAAACTCACAATATTGAGAAAAGTCAAAAATATGAGATATAAACTCACATACTAAATTCACAATTGCAAGAAAAAAAGTCAGTATTGCAAGTTTATATCTCATTTTTCATCATTTAGCAGGCGCTTTTATCCAAAGCGACTTACAAGGGGAGCAATTAGGGGTTAGGTGTCTTGCTCAAGAGCACCTTAGTCATGGTATCGAAGGTGGAGAGAGTGCTGTTTATTCACAATCCCCACTTTCAATTCCTGCCGGTGTGGGAATCGAACCAGCAACCTTCAGATTACAAGCCCGACTCCCTCACCACTAGGCCATGACTACCCTAGTCATGGCAGACAACCCTGGCAGAATATCTCCCAATTCTGACTTTATAACTTACAATTGTGAGTTTAAATCTCGCAATTCTGAGAAAAAGAAGTCAGAATTGTGAAATGCAAACTCACAATTGTGAGGGAAAAAAAACAAATTGTGAGAAAAAGTTGCAGTGACGAGTGAATTATAAAATGACTCGCAAACAACTATCAGAAAACATGAAAACAGTGGAAAACATGAAACTTTTTGGAAAACAAGTGGAAACTCCGCTTTTTCAGACGGTCAGAGTCAGAGAATCACCAATTGTTGTTTAAATGACATTAAAACTCAAAGTAATCACTTTGGTAATCTAAAACACTTTTCAGATGTAACTGTAATCTGATTACCACCCATTTAAAATGTAACTGTAATGAAATACAGTCACTCAAATTTTGTATTTTAAATACGTAACTGAGTTACTTGTATTTCGTTACTCCCCAATACTGTGTAACACATATATAAATGTAACACATTACTTTTCATAAAAAGTAACTAAGTAGTGCAATAAGTTACTTTTATAGGGACTAAAACCCAATATTGTAATGCATTACTTTTAAAAGTAACTTTCCCCAACTGGTTTTAATAATTCATATGCAGTGATTCATGACCGAACAGAGTTTAAAGGGTCACTGAGATAAAGAAAATGGTAACACTTTACAATAAGGTCTCATTTGTTTAATCAATGCA
The DNA here is from genome assembly GCA_038088235.1 of Zacco platypus. Taxonomy (NCBI): domain Eukaryota; kingdom Metazoa; phylum Chordata; class Actinopteri; order Cypriniformes; family Xenocyprididae; genus Zacco; species Zacco platypus. Next base: position 35,727,569 of record CM076081.1, on the reverse strand, counting down.
TTAACTAACAATGAGCAATATATTCTCACAGCTTTTATCAACCGTTGTTCACGTTAGTTAATAAAAGTGTATTAGTAAATGTTGAGATTAACGTCGAAATTCGGTTACACTTTATTTCGATAGTCTACTTTAGACATTCTACTAACTACATTATAAGTAACTTTGCAGTGACATGTCAACTTACTCTCATTAGAGTATTAGTAGACTGTTAGGTTAGGGTTCAGGTTACTATAATGAGTTGACATGAAGTTGGAAAGTGATTCAGAAAGCTGAATGATTCCTGAAGGAATATATATATTTAAAATCAATATTAGAGGATTTTAAAAATAGATTAATGCTACCATTCATAAGTTTGGGGACCGTAAAATTTATGTTTTTTGAAAGAAGTCTCTTCTGATCACCAAGACTGCATTTATTTGATTAAAGACAGTAAAATTGTGAAATATTATTACAATTTAAAATAACTGTTTTCATAATATATGTGTCTTCAGTGTCACATGATCCTTCAGAAATCATTCTGATATGATGATTTGATGCTCAAGAAACATTTATGATTATTATCAGTGTTGAAAACAGTTGTGCTGATTCATATTTATATGGAAACAGTGATACTTTTTTTTTCCAGGATCCTTAATGAATAAAAAGTTAACAGAAACAACAGCATCAACTTGAAATATAATCTTTTGTAACATTATAAATGTTTTTACTGTCACATTTAATCAATTTAATGCATTCTTGAGGAATAAATTTTAAAAAATGTAGTGATCCCAAACTTTTAAATGGTGTTCTATATATATATATATACCTTTTCATTTAAATCTTAGCCGAATGGCGAATTTTTTTCCCAAAAAAATCTTAACCCCTAAAGTTTTGAGTGGTTTTATATATATATATATATATATATATATATATATATATATAGGAGAGATATAAAATATTGGAGAGATATAAAATATTTTGTAGTGTTATTTAGTTGAATGTGGGGAAAAAAATGCCTTAATTATTTGGAAATCTGATCAAATAAGTCAAGAGAGAGATGTTAAAATGATGGCGGATGTTTCTTCAGATGCATTGTGGGATACATTATTCTGTACAGTGTGCTTTATTAAATACTGCACAGTTTGTTAAATGCAGTGAGTGATCTGAGTATTGTTTGCACACTGTGCTCAGTAATGATGGCAGGATGAACATGTATTATTTCATACTAATGGCTCTTAAATCTCAGGATTCGGCCGGATGCACTGGGAATCTCATCTAGTGTTCTGCTTGAAGAGACACTAATCCAAAATCCTGGAGTTTCTCTGTGATTCATGCCTGTTTCCATCTCAGTTTAAAGTGGAGGTGATGTTAATGGAGGCCGACGGCTGTGTCGGGACCTTTTCCTCATTATTTTGTAACTCTCTTTCTCTCCATGTGTTTTTCCAGGGTCTTGGAGATGTTTGTGTCCTCACATGTTCTGTGCAGAAGCTTAATGACTCCTCCTGGCCGCTTTACTATGTCTACATTCACACTGGCAGGATTTAAGATCGACAACCGCATTTATTTACAGGTTTGATTTTCGAAATGTCCCATTCAAACTACAACTTAATGCATTACAGAACATGAGCAATATGTGTTTTTTATTAATGTTAGTTAATAAAAAAATATTCATGTTAGTTCACAGTGCATTAAGTAAGGTTAACAGGTACGACTTTTCGTTTTAAATAAGTATTTGTAAATGTTTAAATGAACAAAGATGAATGAGACACAAACAGTCCCTCCTGTTGCTTCATGATTTATATGTCATTTGCACAAAGACAAAATAACTGAATTATTCATCAGCTGATTTCTAGAGCTTTTTTACTTCCCTTTCTGTTTACACTCATACATGCTTGTTTGTGATCATATGTATTTAGTATTCCTTAAAGGTGCAATGTGTAAATTTTAGGAGGATCTATTGACAGAAATGTAATATAATATACATCAGTGATGTATAAAGACTTTACATAATGAACCGTTACGTTTTTATTACCTTAGAATGACTTCGATGTAAGGATCCCCTTATATCAAAGTCAACATTTTGCGCCAACTTGTTTCTAAATGTTTAATTTTTTTTATAAAACATCCAATGGTTTCTCTAGATCAGACTCTTATTCCTCGTCTGGGATCATGTAGAGTCTTTGAAGCTGCACTGAAACTGACATTTGGACCCGTTGAACCCTGTTGAAGTCACTATATGGAGAAAAATCCTGGAACGTTTTCCTCAAAAACCTAAATTGCTTTTCGACTGAAGAAAGAAAGACATGAACATCTTGGATGGCATGAGGGTGAGTAAATTATCAGGAAATTTTAACTCTGAAGCGAATTAATCCTTTAACAACAAGAAAAACTGAGCTCCCATATAACTACAAAAAACTTTATGACCTGTGAGTTGATGGAAAACGTCAGATGCGACACTCGCTGGTCAAAAGCCTCGCGACTCCATCTGAAGTTGATTTTCATAAAATGTTAATATTATAATGACACAACATCAACTTTGATGACACAGTGTTTAATTATTTAAAATACACAAGGTTTGTGCGATTTTAGTGCATAGTGGAGTTTTTACTTATCAAAACTGCACCACGGCAAGAAAAAAAGTTCGGAAACGCTGCCTTAAAATCTGTGTGGATATGAATTGGCTGCACTCACTGGGACTGAGACTCACTGAAATGGAAGCATTATTTAGTTATTATTACATACTCATGCATTATATGATATTTAAATCAGTTGCTACATGTGCGCTTTTTCCTTTAGATTTGAATCCCGCTGCATTACATTCATGGTCACTGGTGTATTGTGAGTCACAGAAGATGATATAAGGTATGTTGGGCTTTTGTGGTTAAATACAATTCACTACAGACCCTGTATATGAAGGTTTTTCTGCTTTTAAACACAGTGTCTGTGGATTTCTTTAAAGAGCTTGTATTAAAATTTGACCTTCTCATATAAATATATTCATTATACTTAGAAAAGTCTAACTTTCAGAATGCAAAAATGCATCCCCAGTGAAAAAAGAGCTGAACTAAACTGCATCACCGACTTATCATATCATTCTTCATTTAAACCAGACTAAGATGACCCCAGCAGAACCGTACGTACCGATACAGACGACGTCCATGAAGCCGTACATCCCATAACAGATCTGAAAGAGCAGGTCTTGCCGTTGCCATTTGGCCGAAGGGCTGAGAGACGACCACACCAGCCACGAGATACTGGCGATGAGGAAGAGGGAGCCCAAGATGGCTGCCGCTATCTGGACCTTCTCAATGACGGTGAGGGAAATCGCTTGCCACTTCATTAAAAGACAAACACAGAGAGAGCAGGGTGTTTTAAGTGCTACCGTCACTCAAAAAAATATTTCAGTCTAAACATAACTTTTATGTAATTTAATTACATAGCAATTTTCCATCCATTTGGATTACATAGTTTTAACATAAACAAACTAATAAACTTAATGTGATTCATATTTGTCAGTCATACGTAAATGAAATGGGTAAGATTTATGTAATAGTTCACAGGTTAATTAACACTGTTTAGTGGTCATGTGTGTGCACTACTGAGTTAAAGTAGCATTGAAGCAGTGTCAGAGTTAATGAGATCATTAAGTGATGATTGAACAGTAATGATGAACACCTGCTGTTAACAAGCAGAATCACTGAAGGACAGAGAAACACAAGAACTACAACTGACTTCACAGCCTTCGATGAAATCAACGGAAGATAAAAGACATTTAATCTCTCGATCTCTCGCCAACAGTGCACCTGAACATCTCGTTTTCCATGGGAGAACAGATGATCGTGATAGCATTTGCTATTTAAACAATGTGGCGCTGGACGTCGGGCTGAAATGAGCAAAACACACTCGCGTCACGGCTGGCGTCACATTGCGCCGGGTGCATCCTTTAGAGTTTGTTCTTTATAAATGCAATTTAGTTAAAAAATATATTACGACCAAATACAGTATTGTTTTTGTTTCGTGTAGTAACGTTTAAAATTTGGGGTATTTTTTTTTTCATTAAATTGATCAAAAGCAAAGACATTTTTAATGTAACAAAAGTTGATATTCATCAAAGAATCCAGAAGTTTTCCAACATTGATAATAATTACAAATATTTCTTGAGCAGCAAATCAGTGTATTAGAAGGATCATGTGACACTGAAGACTGGAGTAATGATGCTGAAATTTCAGCTTTGATCACTGGATATAAATTACATTTTACTATATATTCACATATAAAGCAGTTGTTTTAAATTACAATAATATTTCACAATTTTTACTGTATTTTTGATCAAATAAATCAAGCCAGTTTAAAAAAAAAAAATCTTACCAACCCCAGACTTTAGAGCATTATTGGAGTGGACCTTCCTCAAATGTAAAAGAGTTTTTAATAGATTAATTAAGAAGTAAAACCATTTCTATCCACAATTAAATTCGTAAACAATCAGTAGTGGTTTTGTACCTGCAGTGGGTTCTTGGTGCTGATGGCGATCACCTGATACTTGTAGTAACAGAGTTCACAGGTCCACGAGCCTCTCTCACTGATCCACTTGATGAGACACGGCTGATGAGTGCTGCGAACGGACCCGCTGCAGCGACACGGGCTCAGCAGCTCGCCCTGACACACACACACACACACACACACACGAGCTGTGATACTCCACTTAATCAGGATGAGTAGACATGAGACACTCAGTACACATGCTAGTAACTGAACATCCACCCTGTAAAGCCTGACATAAAATTATTATTTTAAAAGTATAGTTTTATAAAATGCAACACTTTTAGACAAAATCTGTTATATTTGATACATCAGACTTTTATTGCTCATATAATATGATGTAGTGAGAATAATGAGCTCATTCTAGAGGAGGAAAAAACATGTTTTATTCAGAGGCTGAGCAAAAATATGCAATTCGGTGCAGATGCTGATGTTTATATGGCCAAAAAGTGAGATGAAATTCTTGTAATGTAAACCAGTGAGATCTTTATAACAGTTTAGCAGACTACTAAGGTTAAATGCATTTAAATATCAGTTGTCACTCTATATACAGGGTTGGGGAGTAACGAAACACAAAATTTGAGTGACTGTATTTCATTACAGTGACATTTTAAATGGGTGGTAATCAGATTACAGTTACATCTGAAAAGTGTTTTAGATTACCAAAGTGATTACTTTGAGTTTTAATGTCATTTAAACAGCGATTGGTGATTCTCTGACTCTGACCGTCTGAAAAAGTGGAGTTAAGTTTCATGTTTTCCACTGTTTTCATGTTTTGTGAGTCATTTTATAATTCACTCGTCACTGCAACTTTTTCTCTCAATTAGTTTTTTTCCCTCACAATTGTGAGTTTGTGTTTCACAATTCTGACTTCTTTTTCTCAGAATTGCGAGATTTAAACTCACAATTGTAAGTTATAAAGTCAGAATTGGGAGATATAAACTTGCAATACAGTTTGTGAGTTTATATCTCATAATTCTGACTTTTCTCAATATTGTGAGTTTATATCATAATTCGGACTTTTCTCAATATTGTGAGTTTATATCTCATAATTCTGACTTTTCTGAATATTGCGAGTTTATATCTCATAATTCTGACTTTTCTCAATATTGCGAGTTTATATCTCATAATTCTGACTTTATAACTCGCAATTGCAACTTTATATCACACAATTCTGAGGGAAAAAGTCAGAATTGTGAGATAAAAACTTGCAATGACCTTTTTTGTGTTTGTTCCACACTTATTAGTATTCCAAAGTATTCTAAAGTATTTAGATTAAGTTACTAAACTTGAGTAATGTAACGAAATACGTTACAAATTACTTTTTAAACCATGTATTTTATAATCTGTAGTGAAATACGTTTTAAAAGTAACCGACCCAGCCCTGGATATATCTGTCTATAAACATGTCTTAAGATGATATTTAAATGCTTAGTTTGATGATCAAAGCTCTGTAGTTTTAAAACATATAATGCAATGCAATAGAGATGATAATCATGTTTTTTTTCCAAAAATCAAGGAAAATTAAATGTTCATCTTGAAATATTACTGACAATGTAAAAGTTATTCTTATGTTTATTTATAAAAATCATTCAAGATTTCACAATAAAAAGACACGTAAACCACGACCTGAACATGAATGTTTTTACAGCTATACTAAAAGGCTTTTACTTGCTAAAAATGTATAAACTACATCAGTCAGATGACAGAAGGCGTGTCGTACATTGTGTGCGACAGGTTTTTCCCCAAAGTTTTGATCATTTAGAGGCCTTGGAAATTCACTTCAATCGTGGCGATGATGTTTTTCCTTTAGTTTGCTATAAACATGTTTTTAAAAAGCCTTTGTATCTGCATCTTTTCACAAGCCAGCACTTATCATCTATTTATTTTTCAATGTTTCATCTTGGTTTTTAGACCCGGCATTTGACAGTTCAGGCATAATGTAAAATGAAGAAGTGTGTGTTGACAATTTCAGAACAAATCATTTATCTTCCTCATGCACTGGAGGAATTTTAAGTGGGGAAAAAGAGATCTAAAGTCCAACTTTCATTCAGAGTGACTTTTTAACTGCATCACACATGGTAAACTGCTGGTTACTGAATCATCAGAAGCTCTGAGGAAAAACTAATGAACAGATTGACTGTGGTGTTCATGCTGTGTTTGGATATTTAAAGGAATAGTGCACCAAAAATGTGAGAATATCCTGGTGAAAGTCAGTTGAATTAGTTTGCAGAACACGTACAACCACACTGATATATTTCACTTGCACAAAAGTATTTCCTTTAAAGTTGACTTAGCTGATACTTAAAGAGGATCTATAATGCCGATTTCACAAGATGTAATATCAGTCTCTGGTGTCTCCAGAATGTGTGTGAAGTTTCAGCTCAAAATCCCCCACAGATCATTTATTATAGCTTGTCAAATTTGCCTCTATTTGGGTGTGAGCAAAAACACGCCGTTTTTGTGTGTGTCACTTTAAATGAGCTGCTGCTCCCCGCCCCCTTTCCAGAAGAGGGCAAAGCTTTAACAGCCCTTTGTTGCGTGTTCTCAGGGGCGGGGTTTATGTAAATTTTAGGGTTGCTGATGTCACCAACCCAGGAAGAAGCCTCTTGTATATGGGATTAAATTCCCGCCTATAGTATAGCGTTCACGGATCAAAAAATAATAAGCGTGAATCAAAAATTTAAAAACTCATGTAAAAATGCATTGCACAAAATGAAAAAAATAATGCAAAATGATCAGAATAGCAAACATCGTGGTCACGGACCAAATTATAATAAACGTGAATCAAAAAATTAAAAGCGCATTAAAAAAAATAACGAGTTAAAAATTATATTGCACATTAAACTTATGTAATGTGTTCTTAAAAATTATGTTTTTCTTGATTTAATTACTCCGTATGTTGTGCTCTCTTACATTTTCTGCTCATATTTTATTTTTTTGTAAGTTTGTGCCGTTTTTCTTGCACTTTTCTTTCCACATTCTGCGCTTGTTTTTCCAAATCTTATCGTTCAAGTTTTATGTAAATTAGGGGGGGGCTTAAGCGTCACCATTGGTCCACTAGTTCTAGATTGACAGCTCCTCCTCTAGCCAATCAACAGAAGAGTTGACGTCACTCCAATGCGACTCATATTCCCTAGTGATGCGAACTCAGAGCACTTCCGTTGATTGGCTAGAGGAGGAGCCGTCAATCAAGAACTAGTGGACCAATGGTGACGCTTAAGCCCCGCCCTAATTTACATGAAACTTGAACGACAAGATGCAGAAGAAAAACGGCACAAACGTACAAAAAAATAAAATATGAGCAGAAAATGTACGAGCGCACAAAATACGGAGTAATGAAACATAATTTTTAAGAAGACATTACATAAGTTTAATGTGCAATATCATTTTTAACTCGTTATTTTTTTTAACACGCTTTTAATTTTTTGATTCACGTTTATTATAATTTGATCCGTGACCACGATGTTTGCTATTCTGATCATTTTGAATTATTTTTTTCATTTTGCGCAATATATTTTCCGCATGAGTTTTTACATTTTTGATTCGCGCTTATTATTTTTTGATGCACGACCGCTATACTATTGGCGGGAATTTAATCCCATAGTTGTAGCCGTCCTTAAAAAGCGATTTCTGTTAAAGACAATATCTCTCTTTGCATTAAACTTTGAGCACCGTAACTTTACAGATGTTGTTTCTGCTCAAACAGCAACATCACACACTAACTAAAGTTAAAAAAAAGTGAACTCTTAATCAACCACCCCTTGAAAATGGTCTATTTTACACAATAGTGTCTATATGAATGCCTATTAGAGTATTGTGGCATTAGTTTAACACCATACACTGAAAGAAATCGGTGAATCAGTTTCCACTTTCAGTTTCACAAAACAGCAACATGAAACATGAAATTTTGAAGTAGAAAGTTCTTTGTTTTACTCACAACATTGCAATCCAATTTAGACTGCTTTAATTAGGTTTTTCTCAGTAGACTGCTCACTGTGTTTTGGACGAGAGCCTCTAGTGTGTGTTGATTGTAGTATTTATGTGTGTGTCATATTCTGCTCTACTGCACGTACAGGACAGCGTTAAACGAATGCGGATGGATGGAGACGTCCTGACTGTCGTGTCTGTGAAGCGTAACTGAGGAGCAGACACAGGAACAGGTGTGGCGCAGTGTGAGCGCTCACCTTCCAGCAAACACTCGAGCACTAACGCTAGCGTCTCGCTGAGAGACCGCCACACACACACACACACACACACACACACACACAATAAACGGAGCTCGAGTTAAAACCTTTTTCTCATGTCAGAACCCAAGATGCATTCGCGCTTAGGATTGAAGAGAGTGCTGTTGCTTAGAGACACATGATTGAGTGCTCAGTTATGTTTCTTTTATTAACTTCTGTTTTTGATTATGATTTCACTTTTTAACTTTAGTGAGTGTGTGATGTTGCTGTTTGAGCAGAAACAACATGTGTAAAGTTACGACACTCAAAGTTCAATGGAGGGAGATATTATCTTTTACAGAAATCGCTACAATAAACGGCAATCCCGGGTTAGTGACATCACAAACCATAATATTTGCATAAACCCCGCCCCCGAGAACACTCAACAAAGGGGGCGGGGCCGCTTTAGAGTTGTTGTAGTCGAGTGTTGTTGATGCCGTCATTTTACGCCGGACTGCTTCACAAACGAGGGTCAATTCAAGGAAAAAAGATGAACGTGACGACACATGCTAGTGATGAGTTGATCAACTCCACAGCAACTACATCAATTTATCCACTAACCGTTCAGAAACGTCTAAAAGTTGGAACTTCTTCCTGAGTCTCTCCATCAGTTTGAACAATGTAAGGATGAACAGCGTCTGCGTGAGATTCTCCAGCTTTGTTGTTGTTGAGCTGTTAACGCTTTTTTCTGGAAAGGGGGCGGGGAGCAGCAGCTCATTTGCATTTAAAGGGACGCACACAAAAACGGCGTGTTTTTGCTCACACCCAAATAGGGGCAAATTTGTCAGGCTATAATAAATGATCTGTGGAGAATGTTGCTGTTTGAGCATAAACAACATCTACAAAGTTACGACATTCAAAGTTCAATGCAGAGGGAGATATTTCTTTTACAGAAATCGCTTTTTAAGGACTACAATGAGCTTCTTCCTGGGTTGGTGACATCACAAACCACAAAATTTACATAAACCCCGCCCCCGAGAACACATTAAAAACGGGTGTGGCCATGTTGGGCTGCTTTAGAGAAGAGGAAGAGTTGTTGTAGTCGAGTGTTGTTGATGCCGTCATTTTACGCCGGACTGCTTCACAAACAAGGGTCGGTTCAAGGAAAAAAGATGAACATGACGACACATGCTAGTGATGAGTTGATCAACTCCACAGCAACTACATCAATTTATCCACTAACCGTTCAGAAACGTCTAAAAGTTGGAACTTCTTCCTGAGTCTCTCCATCAGTTTGAACAATGTAAGGATGAACACCGTCTGCGTGAGATTCTCCAGCTTTGTTGTTGTTGAGCTGTTAACGTTTTTTTCTGGAAAGGGGGCGGGGAGCAGCAGCTCATTTGCATTTAAAGGGATGCACACAAAAACGGCGTGTTTTTGCTCACACCCAAATAGAGGCAAATTTGACAAGCGATAATAAATGATCTGTGGGGGATTTTGAGCTGAAACTTCACACACATTCTGGAGACACCAGAGACTGATATTACATCTTCTGAAAGCAGCATTATAGGTCCCCTTTAAGTATCAGCTTAGTCAACTTTGTTTCTCCTAAAATGCACAAAGGATTTTTCATTGCAGACAAATCTGAGCACAGTTTGAGATCTCTAGATCTAGATTTTTCCACAGGAGGAACATCTGAGATCCATTTAATCTCAGAAGATCAGTTGAGATACTAAAGAGCTCTCGTTTGAGTTTACTCTTTAATCTGTGACGTCCTAAAGGATATTTTATTGCTCATCGGTTGCTCTTTCACAGCTCAAGACACTTAATGGCGTTCTCAGACATGTTTAACTAAAAGTGTGAACTGTATCTCCTTACTTTAACTTTGTCTAACTTGCACAAGTTTCGTGAAAATAAAACTAGCATAGAACTTTAATCTTCGG
>CM076081.1:35666942-35711942 GCA_038088235.1 Zacco platypus | reverse complement strand
TATATATATATATAGTTATATATATATATATATATATATATATATATATATATATATATAGTTATAGTTATATATATATCTACTCAAAAAATTGTTACACCTTCTTTCTACAGGATTTTCACTTACTACAAAACATGAAACATTCCTCATTAAAATTGTCATGATGAGAAAACATATTCATTTTCAAACTCTAGATTTACTGTAAGTTTCTGTTCTTTAATTTACGAGAAAAATGCATTTATCCATAAAAAATCGACTCTATTTAGATGTGCCCCAAATTGACACCGATTTTGCAAAAGCTGCAAACCTCATCCAAAACAAAATAAAAGGTCTCATATAAATATTTATAATAGTAGATTTTAATAGCTCATCTTTGCACTAATCACTGGTACTCTATTCACAGAAAGCGCCGAACGCAGGACGAGCGTGTGCAGTCATCCATACGGAAATATCCATATCAGACCTACTTTTCAGATTAATGGTAAGTAGGCCATTTTAGTAAATGTGTCAGTCTGATTCCTTATTTGGTTCCACGTGAATTAAAACATCAGGATTAGATGTGATTTAATGTCTAAGCGAGCACCAAGCAAAAGCAATGTGCTGAAAACACCTCGTGACAAACTTTTGCAAGCAACACGTGCATTGCATAGAAATTGTAAAATCGCTTGCCGTACTGTCTAGACCAGATTAAATCCTTTACAAGTTTTCATGAAATAAAAGGAAATAGCAAGTATAGCAGCAACAAAGACACCTGAACTAATAATATTGTGCTCAAATATGTGTGTCCTTTGCACTTATTCGTATTACAGGCCCTTTGAAAGCCCTGGCGCTCTGGTTTACAAACCACTTCCACTTTTCAGCAACATTCCCGCTGCTCTAAAGAGGCGAAATGAATTGAATCTGTCATAAATAACAAAATATATGCCAGGAAAGGGGCTGCCTTTGACTCTTAATGATGCACGAATGTACCGCACAACAAAAGGCGGCATATAAGCGCAGCCTTAAGCCGTTCTGAAATAGCAATTTCCATCACTGGCTCGCTGGAGGGACGTTGAGTATTTGGGCCTCCATTCAGTGTGATGTGAATGTAATGTGGCAGACCTGTGTTATTGTGAATGTAGAGAGCCGGGCCTCCACAGGATTACTGCATGCTACATAATGCGTCCTTATCCGGTGCGGACATAAAGGCATCTGTGCCGGGCGTTTGTCTTTATGCTGCTTCTGAAGCTGTTTATTTCATGAATTGACTGTATGCGTGGTCTAAAATGACAAAAATGTTCATTTCACTCTAAAAAAAAATGCTGGGTTAAAAAGAACTCAAGTTGGGTTAAATATGGACAAACAAACTGATTGGGTTGTTTAATGTTTGTCCAGTTTTATTTAACTCAACTATTGTTTGAAAATTACTGAAATGAAAAATTAGAGGCAACAGTAATCATGTAATGATGAGTGAGTCACCGGGTTTAGATCCAAATGCAGCTTTAAACACAGCAATGGTCAACTCAATAGCAAACAGAAGTAGCAGGGAAAAGGCAGACTCGTAGTAATAATCCAGGCTAAGGTCAAGCAGGCAGGCAGATAAACATCAATAACAGTAATCATATAATGATGAGGGAGTCACCGGGTTTAGATCCAAATGCAGCTTTAAACATGGCAATGGTCAACTCAATAGCAAACAGAAGTAGCATGGAAAAGGCAGACTCGTAGTAATAATCCAGGCTGAGGTCAAACAGGCAGATAAACATCGATAACAGTAATCATGTAATGATGAGTGAGTCACCGGGTTTAGATCCAAATGCAGCTTTAAACACGGCAATGGTCAACTCAATAGCAAACAGAAGTAGCAGTAGCAGGCAGACTCGTAGTAATAATCCAGGCTGAGGTCAAACAGGCAGATAAACATCGATAACAGTAATCATGTAATGATGAGTGAGTCACCGGGTTTAGATCCAAATGCAGCTTTAAACACGGCAATGGTCAACTCAATAGCAAACAGAAGTAGCAGGGAAAAGGCAAACTCGTAGTAATATTCCAGGCTGAGGTCAAACAGGCAGGCAGATAAACATCGATAACGGTAATCATGTAATGATGAGTGAGTCACCGGGTTTAGATCCAAATGCAGCTTTAAACACGGCAATGGTCAACTCAATAGCAAACAGAAGTAGCAGGGAAAAGGCAAACTCGTGGTAATATTCCAGGCTGAGGTCAAACAGGTAGATAAACATCGATAACAATTAGGGATGGCCGACGCAAAACTAACGTTTCGACACAGAGTCGAGATCCCGAAGCGTAGATGTTTCGAAACACTGCTCCGAACTGTGATTCAAAACATCCATGTCACGTGACTATGGCTAAACGAAGCTTCTGCGCGTTTCGACAGGTGGCGTGCTCGCCGAGTCTGCGTTTGATTGACAGGGGTGGGAACAAATCACACAATCGCACATCTGTCTCAACTCCCACAAAGTTTAAAAGAGGAGTTAATGCACCTTCACCTCGTGGGTTTTTGTGAGGAGAGAAAGATTTTGAGATAGCGTTTACGATATAGTGACATTTATAAAAATGAGACCATTGTGGATTGATGTGTTTTATTAATTTTCATTTTTCATGACCAAAATAACCTACTTATTGTTATTATATATTATAGTTATATAGTGAGGATGTTAAAAACTCTCCACATAAACAAAAACACAACATTTTTATTTTTTTAAATGGCTTGTTGTCAAATTTTTTTCAGATAAAATGGGCAATTGACCACTAGGTGTCACTGTGGAGACGGGTGTCGGTATAGTTTCGAAGCCTCGACACAATACGGCACATTTGCTTCAACTGTTTCAGTGATTCATGAAGCCTCACTCTGCCCACCACTAATAACAATAAACGGGCAGGATCAGGAAACCAGACACGCTCAGAACTGTAACACAAGGATTAGCAATACTTCGCAAAGTGGGTGTGTTAGGGGTGCTTTTATAGTGGTGAGATATGAAGTTGTTCAGAATAATGAGTTCTACCATGTGGTACGAATGTCGTGGGGGTGTGCGAAAAATTGCCCAATACACGATCCTTTACGCACATGAATAACACGAAGGCGCCCCTGGTGGCTGATTTCTTTCGAATTTCTCACAGGGTCATGAGTCAAACAGGCCCACTGAGTTTCGTTCCAATCAGCCTCCGTTAACCTTGTCTGATAGCTGCTCAAACTTCATTGGCCGATGGTGGATATGTTTTTTGAGATACACCACTGTCCTCAGAGACAGTCATGGCACCTTGGACGAAGACGCTGCATGCCAATTTTCAAGGTAATTGAACTAACGATGAAGTAGTTACAGCCTTTTTCGTGTTTTTTTTCTGTTGTAGCGCCACCAAGTGGCCAGTCGCCGCATCCTTTTTCACACATCCACAGAACGAGCTCTTACATACATGCTCCAAGTTTGGTGAAAATATCTAATTCCGTTCACGAGTTATAGCCATTTTAGTAAAATAGCTCCGCCCACTTCTAACGTTTTGGCGGGACCGTAAATCGAAATTTATTTGATAACTATTGACAGTCCGACTCCGGAGAATCTCGCTGCACTGGTTCGGTTCCGATCAAAAACCGAGGACTACACTGTTAAAAAATTACTGTAAATTTTACAGTATAATACTGGCAGCAGGGTTGCCAGCCAGTTACTGTAAATTTTTACAGTAGTGTTACTGTAATTTAATTTACAGAATTTCCCTGTATTCTCTGATTACAGTAAATAACTGTATTTTTTTAAAAATTATGAAGGGTCAATTTACAGCAATATTCTGTAAATTTGAGTCAAACCAACACGTGACCCCAGAATGCATTGCAGTTTACAGCAATATGCTGTATTATTAAAAAACAGCCAGCGGCTGTAAAATAATGCTGTAATTTTTACAGCAATTCATTACAGTGTAGTTTGCAAAAGAAAAAAATTTAAAAAGATGTTTTCAATAAATGTAATATTCAAATAAAGTCTGAAGATGTCCATTTTCCTAGGCTGGACATCACTTTTCGACACTACTGTTTGTAGATATTGCGGTAATTTTTCCTGTACAATGAAGCAGAAACACAGCTAAACTCTTCCAGGGCTTCCTTATAAATCTTTCCGTCTGCTAAAACGGCTGAAGTTGAGGCTCTGTGAGTGTTGATGTGTGTGAGCTCACGCACTGTAATACTACAGGGATCTTCACAGCAGATTGATTCTGTGACTGTACGTCTCTCTCTTCTGAATCTGTGTGTCTGCAGGTCTACAAAGCCGAGGTGAAAACAGCAGAGAAGCTCCGCTGCTTGCTGAGCGTCACAGATGAAAGGAATCTTCCAGGTTCAACGCAAGTTACAAGTTATAAAAATTCACGGTTACAGTAAGGCACAGAGCCGGCGTTCCCGAGGGTTTTATATAAAAGCAGAAATGTGAGGCTTGAATTTTTGTTAAAGCACTTGCATTAATTATTCAGTAAAAACTGTATTTATTTTGACATGTGAGGTGTATGCATTGTTCTCTCCTTCTGAACTTACTGTTACTGCTGCCGGTCTGTCCAGGTATTGGTTTGATAAATGCAAAAAATTATTTGGTGTAGAATTCCTCATTTCACAAGTAATTAACACTTTGACCTATTAGTTAAAGGTACACTATGTAAGTTTTAGCAGTAAAAAAAAAAAAACTGCATGCATTTTGTGAAAGAACATTGTTTTGGTTGTGATTCACAGAATGTGTTTTTCTTTTCCAATTCGCTGCTTTTCCACTGTTTTTCCATGTAAATGTGCCAGACAGACGTGTATGACCATTACGCTCGCGTCTTTTCAATGTCAGTTCTAAAACAGTGGACCAATCAGAAGAACTCGGAGGCGGGGCAAGCAATGCGAGCTTCTGTTTACGGTAGCAAGTTAACGTGGCAACTGTTTTATTTGTTCGTTATTGCATCACATCTCGAGATCCTCGCGTTCTGCGCTGTGCTTATTTTAAAACCACGTTTTTAGACGCAAATACGAGCCCTTAGAGAGCTACATGTGACCATTTATTGGTTCAATTAAGTACATTACTCGCCTGTTGAGTCGATATCTAGAGATGGCCGATTTCAAAACACTGATTCATGAAGCTTTTTGACTCTTTTGTTTGTTCGGATCGCGCATCAAACTGCCAAAGTTCAACCTTAATATTATAAAGCGACGAGAATACTTTTTGTGCGCAAAAAAAAACAAAATAACGACTTTTCAAAAATATCTAGTGATGATTCAAAACACTGATTCATGAAGCTTTACGAATCTTTTGTTTCGAATCAGTGGTTCAGATCAAATATCAAACTGTCAAAGTCACATGAACTCTTGAAATTGTGAATCACTTCTGACGTAACGAAGCCTCGTTTACTGAAATCACGTGACTTTGGCGCTCCGAATCACTGATTCGAAACAAAAGATTCGTAAAGCTTCATGAATCAGTGTTTTGAATCATCACTAGATATTGTTGAAAAGTCGTTATTTTGGTTTTTTGGCACACAAAAAGTATTCTCGTCGCTTTATAACGTTAAGGTTGAACCACTGTAGTCACATGACCTGTTTTAAATATGTTTTAGTATCTTTCTGGACATTGAAAGTGTCAATAGAGACTCACTGAACCATCGGATTTCATCAAAAATATCTTCATTTGTGTTCTGAAGATGAACGAAGGTGTAGAACGACATGAGGGAGAGGAATTAATGACTGAAATCTCATTTTTAGTTGAACTAACCCTTTAAAAACTATGCTCAGAATCAATTTGAGAGAGAATCGCGGTGCCGATTGAAGATATTTGAACTTCGTCAAGTGGGCGAGCGAGTCTACTCAATATCTACACTTCAGGCAGATCCATAGACCACAATGCAACATGACTGTGACATGCTTAATTTACCCGCACCCTAAGTGTATGATATTGGAGTTATTTTTAACATTTAACTGCATAATACTTGTAGCTATCTAAAGATGACTTCTTAAACACAGTTATAGTTGTAATTTTCACTGGTGTAATTTTTTATATTTTCTCCAAAAGCCCAAGCATACATACAGGCCTATAAAAAACAAATTCATGAGGAAAAAAAAACTGTAAATTATAGTAGATTCCAGCTGATCCAAATGCATTGCAATGGTTCCTCCAGTAGTGGGCGCTTGTGCCACATAAGCGATATCCACAGAACGAGACGGAGGAAGATAGCGAGGGAAGGGCATAAAAACTGGACTGAAACGAATCTATCTCTTCATACTAGTTCATTTATAGCATCAGATAAACATGAATGAACATCAGAAGGAATGTTGTTTCAAGCGTGGAAAGACGTGAGTACACACAATTATTAAAGTTTCAAGGCCGATGATGGACATGTTTTTTGAGATACACCACTGTCCTCAGAGACAGTCATGGCACCTTGGACGAAGACACTGCATGCCAATTTTCAAGTTAATTGAACTAACGATGAAGTAGTTACAGCCTTTTTCGTGTTTTTTTTCCTGTTGTAGCGCCACCAAGTGGCCAGTCGCCGCATCCTTTTTCACACATCCACAGAACGAGCTCTTACATACATGCTCCAAGTTTGGTGAAAATATCTCATTCCGTTCACGCGTTATAGCCATTTTAGTAAAATAGCTCCGCCCACTTCTAACGTTTTGGCGGGACCGTAAATCAACATTTATTTGATAACTATTGACAGTCCGACTCCGGAGAATCTCGCTGCACTGGTTCGGTTCCGATCAAAAACCGAGGACTACACTGTTAAAAAAATTACCGACAATTTTACAGTATAATACTGGCAGCAGGGTTGCCAGCCAGTTACTGTAAATTTTACAGTAGTGTTACTGTAATTTAATTTACAGAATTTCCGTGCATTCTCTGATTACAGTAAATAACTGTATTTTTTAAAATTATGAAGGGTCAATTTACAGCAATATTCTGTAAATTTGAGTCAAACCAACACGTGACCCCAGAATGCATTGCAGTTTACAGCAATATGCTGTATTATTAAAAAACAGCCAGCGGCTGTAAAATAATGCTGTAATTTTTACATCAATTCATTACAGTGTAGTTTGCAAAAGAAAAAAATTTAAAAAGATGTTTGAAAATGTTTTCAATAAATGTAATATTGATAGCGAGGGAATAAGATAGCGAGGGAAGGGCATAAAAACTGGACTGAACCGATCATCTCTTCATACTAGTTCATTTATAGCATCAAATAAACATGAATGAACATCAGAAGGAATGTTGTTTCAAGCGCGGAAACACGTGAGGACACACAATTATTAAAGTTCAAGTTCAAAGTTAATCTACTAACTCCTCTGACTGCTTAGTCGGACAAAATGGTGGATTCGGCGTTATGATTGGTCACATCGCCTGTCAATCAAACTGGTTGCGAAGAGTCAACGCCCCCCCCCCCCAATATTTGATATTTCTGATGCTGTGCTGGATTATTCACGTCTCTGTTTGTTGTTAGGATGAGAAAAAAGCTGTAAAACTTTTTTAAGTTTAAAAGTTTTACGCTGGTCTGCCTCAGCGGTCTAACAGCGATCATCGTGAATGAGTGAGCTGCCAATCAAAATCAAAGAAGGCGGGGCTTACTGTTCACAGAAGATGAACGCCATGCTTTTGTTTTAGCAGTGAAAGAGTACTAAATATTTAATATTTGACTGTTTTATGGTTGAAATATTCAGTGACCGATCATGGAAAATATTCACTACATTTGTTACAGTATTTATTAGCCTTAAAATAAGCAGCTGTTCGTGTTAGCTCATCTCCATTGTCTCCAAAATTTGTTCACATAATATGTTTGTACTGTGTATATTTATTATGTATATATAAATACACAAACATACATGTATATATTTAAATATTTACATGTATACATATATATTTATTTTTATATATAATATATATTAAATATATAAATATTTATATATTTATATATTTATATAAATATAAATAATATTTATTTATTTATATTTCCGACGTGATTAATCACATTCAAAATAAAAATTTGTTCACATAATATGTATATATTTAAATATTTACATGTATACATATATATTTATTTTTATATATAATATATATTAAATATATAAATATATATAAGCAGCTGTTCATGTTAGCTCATCTCCATTACATAATATTAACTGATACAACTTTTGATTGTAATAACGTAGTAGTAGAAATGAACATTAATTAAGATTAATAAATGCTTAAGTAGTTTATTGTAAAGTAACACATTGAATTAAACATGAAATGGTGTTTTCCTGTAAAACATACTCTGATAAACTTTGAAAAATGATTTTTTTATAGTGTATCCTCATGCATATTGTGAAAGTTACTGGCATTATGCGATCATGGCATTGAGTTTTGAGATAAAATGTATACGGACAAGGTCACTAATTCTATACTAGCTTACTGTGAACACTTACAGTATGAAGTCGAAGTCTTTTGAAACTGTACACTTCCATTACAAATGATTCAGAGCTAAACTTGCACTGAACTCAGTCCTCATGCTTTTCAGATCTAGTCAAGATGCATTTGTGGAGATGAAGATGTCCGGATAATGCAGTGTGACGCGAACCATCATCACATTTAGAAACAATACACCAGTCAAAGACGTCTGAAAGACGCAACAACACATTACTGAGCGCTATTACTCAGCGTTACACGCTTAAACAGGAGGTTTTTTCAGCGGCCCAACGAACTCCAGCGCTGAATCAGCAGAAAAACAGCCATGAATCAGTCAGAGAATGATGAAAGACAGGAAATCAAAGCGCTGCCCTTCATCCAGACACGTCTCTCCATCACGCAGTATCTGTGAGACATCAGTTCTGCTTCATTTCTACACACAAAAAGCACTCTCTAACTGGAACAATCGTCTGAAATCATTCCCCCGGGATCGCCTGCGCTTACATTTCTGTTCTTTACACTAACAGCAAAGCTTCTCAAAGACATCCCGCTGCTCGCTTCGGGCCAGCCGTCTTATAATTACACAAGCACAATGGGTTTGTTTCAATCTGAATTCAAATTGTGTCATTACGGAGCGGTTAATCAAAACGCTGAGCGCCTCGGAGGGACTTTCTCTGATTCATAAACGCAGTAAACACAGATGCCGCTCTCTTTATGAGACGAGTCTGAACCGTTATTGTCCAGGAGAAACGGATACGATTCGTTTAACACACACTGACCTCTGTAGTGGGGCATGTTGTCACAATGGAAACATGCCATTAGGAAGCCTGTTTAAACACTAAGCCAAAACATCAAAGGTGTATACAAAATATCAAACAAATACTGAAACTAATGAATTAAATAACATTATATTGGTATTCATAATGTCCGTTATTATGCATTATATCTTTTCATAAATAATCGTAATTAAAGTTACATGAATTATAATATACATGTATATACAAGCATTATAATAATATTGTTATAATATAATGTTATTAGTCAAATCGATTAATCGTGAGTAATCGTATCTGACATAAACGTTTGTTTACATAATATATGTGTGTATATATTATTATAATGTGTATATGTATATTATTACCATCAAATGATTAATCGCGATTAATCACATCCAAAATAAAAATTTGTTCACATAATATGTTTGTACTGTGTATATTTATTATGTATATATAAATATACAAACATATATGTATATATTTAAATATTTACATGTATACATACATATTTATTTTATATATATATTAAATATATAAATATTTATATATTTATATAAATATAAAATAATATTTATTTATTTATATTTCCTATGCGATTAATCACATCCAAAATAAAAATTTGTTCACATAATATGTTTGTACTGTGTATATTTGTTATGTATATATAAATACACAAACATACATGTATATATTTAAATATTTACATGTATACATATATATTTATTTATATATATAATATATATTAAATATATAAATATTTATATATTTATATAAATATAAATAATATTTATTTATTTATATTTCCGATGCGATTAATCACATCCAAAATAAAAATTTGTTCACATAATATGTTTGTACTGTGTATATTTATTATGTATATATAAATACACAAACATACATGTATATATTTAAATATTTACACGTATACATATATTTTTATTTATATATATAATATATATTAAATATATAAATATACATATTTTATATCTAAATATATTTTTGTTAAATATATACGTGTGTGTGTGTGCGTATATTTACATTTACATAATAAATGTACACATATATATATATTCACATATTATGTAAACAAACTTATTTGGGATGCGATTAATCGATTTGAAAGCACTAAATATTATGCAATATAATATTTGCACTTGCAGATTCGTTGTTTCATCTGAAATGTGTTTTAATCCATTATACTTTCTAAATGTGTAACAATGAATAGATAAAGTATCATAACTGCGATTATTCAATTATTCATGAAAATGGACTTTATAATGCATTATACAGTATATAAAGGTTTAAATAAAGCGAATCTTCCACATTATAGCAGTGTGACAACTAGCCCCGGTCTCCTCTATAACTGGTGTTTTCAGCAGTTTCGCTCTTTGCTTATAAGCCTCTCAGGAGTAAAGTAATGGATCCGTCCCTGCTGACTCGACTCCGGTTTCCTTCGTTCATTAAAGGTGAGGCTCATCTCAGGTAACATGGCATTTACTTTAACACTCGCCTCACTCCTCCAGCTTTTCATTTTTTCCGACTTGGCACGATCTTAAATGTATCAGTGAAACAAGAGTGAAATAAATGTCGTTCTGTTGTAAATTCTGGTGAATCACCTTCCCTTTGGGTGAAGACGGTGCAGAGGTTTTTGAAGTGGAAACAATTTGCATATGTTCATGAATAATGTATGAGGCCTGCTCTGAGCTACAGTTTTCCCACTAAAACAAGAAGCATTAAGAAAAGTAAATACTCCTTTGGCAACGGCAGGGCCGTGACCGTACAATCATGAGGTTAATTTAAACATGGCTCCCTGGAAATATCATCTATATGAACCGTTATGGAAATTAATAACATTTATAAGTTTTTTTAGCTATGCTCAGCAAATTTTTTTTTTTTACATTTAAAAATCCTTATCCGTAATAACCAGGAAAGCCATAGAAATGAATAAAAATGTGACATTTTACAATTTTACTTCATTTCTATGACTTGACTGGTGTAAAAATAATTAAAATCATTTAAATTCATTGATCAAAAGTACGAATACTGTTAAGCAATTTTGGCCTACTGAGAATATCCTTGTCATTAATGTTTTGAATATGTTTTATATTCATTTTAAATATGTTTTTCATTTTAATAAATAATAATATGTGCTTTTATTATGCATTCCCTTTGTTTTGAGCAAACTTAAAGTACATGGAAAAAACTGAGAAGTTCATCTGCATTGTTCTTGTGGGAGTGACCATTGGCTCTTGCTCATGAATATTTAATTAGGTAGATCCAGGCAAGGAATAGGACTATATGTGGACTTTATAAAGCTGTTGGTAATTAATATAGATTGTTGTGTGAGTTTACAGATCTGTAATGCTGTTTTGTATTACAGTAGATTGTTTTTATAATTGCGTTTAGTCTACGTCAAATTAAAATGCTGGGTTAAAAACTACACAAGTTGTCCCAGTGATTGGGTTAAATATTTACCCAACCTGTTGGGTAGTTTTATTTAACTCAACTATTGTTTAAAAAAATACTGCATTGCTTGCTTACAATATTTGGAAATTAATATGTATTAATATGTTTAAGCAATATTAAATTGCTTATTAATAAAAGTTCCCCGCTATTATCGTTGCCTCTGTGTGTTTGATTTTTCATTTCCAACCTATTTTGGGTTCATTTTAAGCCAGTCATATTTGTAAACAATAGTTGGGTTAAATAAAACTACCCAACCGCTGGGTCAAAACAACCCAAATGGCTGAGTTTGTCCATTTTCAACCCAACTTGGGTTGTTTTTATCCCAGAACTCCTTTCTTATTCAGAATTCACATACGAGGTTTGACTGCACAGTCCCAAAGTTTTCCTCGAAAATGGAAACTTGCTATTCCCAAAACTATTTTCTTGGTTATATGGGATTACAGACAGTGCTAATGTACCATTTTAATCAGGCTAGTGGTGAATTGAACATAATTAGATGAATCAGTTTCATGCAACCCAGAGATCAAAACATTTTAGTATGATTAAATGACTTCTCATTTATCAGTATCAGGGTTGGGGAGTAATGAAATAGAAGTAACTTAGTTCCGTATTTAAAATACAAAATTTGAGTGACTGTATTTCATTACAGTTACATTTTAAATGGGTGGTAATCAGATTACAGTTACATCTGAAAAGTGTTTTAGATTACCAAAGTGATTACTTTGAGTTTTAATGTCATTTAAACAGCAATTGGTGATTCTCTGACTCTGACCGTCTGAAAAAGCGGAGTTAAGTTTCATGTTTTCCACTGTTTTCATGTTTTGTGAGTCATTTTATAATTCACTCGTCACTGCAACTTTTTCTCACAATTTGTTTTTTTCCCTCACAATTGTGAGTTTGTGTTTCACAATTCTGACTTCTTTTTCTCAGAATTGCGAGATTTAAACTTGCAATACTGACTTTTTTTCTTGCAATTGTGAATTTAGTATGTGAGTTTATATCTCATAATTCTGACTTTTCTCAATATTGCGAGTTTATATCTCATAATTATGACTTTTCTCAATATTGTGAGTTTATCATAATTTTGACTTTTCTCAATATTGCGAGTTTATATCTCATAATTCTGACTTTTCTCAATATTGTCAGTTTATATCTCATAATTCTGACTTTTCTCAATATTGTGAGTTTATATCTCATAATTCTGACTTTTCTCAATATTGTGAGTTTATATCTCATAATTCTGACTTTTCTCAATATTGCGAGTTTATATCTCATAATTCTGACTTTTCTCAATATTGTGAGTTTATATCTCATAATTCTGACTTTTCTCAATATTGTGAGTTTATATCTCATAATTCTGACTTTTCTCAATATTGCGAGTTTATATCTCATAATTCTGACTTTTCTCAATATTGTGAGTTTATATCTCATAATTCTGACTTTTCTCAATATTGTGAGTTTATATCTCATAATTCTGACTTTTCTCAATATTGTGAGTTTATATCTCATAATTCTGACTTTTCTCAATATTGTGAGTTTATATCTCATAATTCTGACTTTTCTCAATATTGTGAGTTTATATCTCATAATTCTGACTTTTCTCAATATTGTGAGTTTATATCTCATAATTCTGACTTTTCTCAATATTGCGAGTTTATCATAATTCTGACTTTTCTCAATATTGTGAGTTTATATCTCATAATTCTGACTTTTCTCAATATTGCGAGTTTATATCTCATAATTCTGACTTTTCTCAATATTGTGAGTTTATATCTCATAATTCTGACTTTTCTCAATATTGCGAGTTTTTATCTCATAATTCTGACTTTTCTCAATATTGCGAGTTTTTATCTCATAATTCTGACTTTTCTCAATATTGCGAGTTTACATTTCATAATTCTGACTTTATAACTCGCAATTGCAACTTTATATCACGCAATTCTGAGGGGAAAAAGTGTGAGAATAAAACCTGTTTTGTGTTTGTTTCACACTTATTAATATTCCAAAGTATTCTAAAGTATTTAGATTAAGTTACTAAACTTGAGTAATGTAACAAAATACGTTACAAATTACTTTTTAAAGCATGTATTTTGTAATCTGTAGCAAAATACATTTTAAAAGTAACCAGCCCAGCCCTGATCAGTAGTGTTGAAATAGGGTTGTTATGTACCTGTTCCGGCCCTTGGAAGCATATCCTGCACACCGGGGTTCCTTCTGCATAGCTGATGAAGGAGAATCGGTCGTCCCTCCGGTCCTTGGAGAACTCTTCCGCCGCGGCGCCCGTCCACCCGCATCCGTCCGCGGCTGCCTCCGGCCCGGCAGCGTCCTCTGTGGACGGGGTACTCCAGTGCCGGAGCCGGTGGGCTCGTAAGGTATTGTTGTTTTCCGAGGCATAAGGGCTGATTCTGGCCGTTTGTCCGCTCATGGGGCTTGTGTGAGCCTGTGGCCCGAGCAGAAACACCTTGAGGTCACTGAAGAGAACGCAACAGCGGCTCTTCAGCATGCCGTGACCGCGCAGCATCCGAGGAACGGGGAGAATCGAGACTGTCCGGGATCAACTACTGCAGGTTCCCTTCGAGCGAAGAGTGAATGAAAGCCATGATATTCCACCACGCAACTTAAACTGAATCGGTGTCTTACAGTCGTAGCCTGTACAGTGAGTTCATTGCACTTTGATTGCAAGTTAGAAAGATGCTCTTTAAAGTGCCATTCTCAGTTAATGATCTATATTTCGTCCTGGATTGGGTAAAAAATAACAGAAAGGCAGTAAACAGGTGTCAGATGCCATATGATCGATTTAATCCATTGGATTTGGGATCGGTATTTCCTCCAGAGAAGTAAAAGCATTCCTCCGCGCGGTGAAATCCTCCCGGTCCGGTTCCAGGTGTCTCTGCGATGCAGGTGATGTTCGCTCTCGCGCACGTCGCGTGTCTGTTTTTCAGTCTGCGGTCGTCCTCGCGCTCGAGCTCATCTCATCATTGGGTTGATCGGGATGTGTAATCCGAGCCCGCCGTGAGTTCTGCTCCTCTGGACGGTTCCGAGTGGTTGATGCTGCGGTTTCAGCACTGTGATTCCCGGGACAGCGACCGAGCACACGTCACACACGCGGAGTGATGCGGGAGGAGGGAGAGGGACATGATGATGATGATGATGATGAAGACGTTGCTCATCAGTCTGTTGGGTTTTTTTAACTGAATTATTCACGCAAAGTTGTAGTCGACTTGAAGTTCGTTTTAATTTTTTTTTTTAAATTGACCATATTTTGACTTTTTAATAGGCTGTTATCAAACGCTTTTGTGTAATTTTATCCAACAGAGTGAGAGGAACACCAAATCCATCCATCTATCTATCTATCTATCTATCTATCTATCTATCTATCTATCTATCTATCTATCTATCTATCTATCTATCTATCTATCTATCCATCCACCCACACACACCCATCCACCCATCCATCCATCCACCCATCATATCCAACTATCCATCCACCCATCCATCCATCCACCCATCATATCCAACTATCCATCCACCCACCTATCCATCCACCCATCCATCCACCTATCCATCCATCCATCCATCCACCTATCCATCCACCCATCCATCCACCTATCCATCCACCCATCATATCCAACTATCCATCCACCCACCTATCCATCCACCCATCCATCCACCTATCCATCCATCCATCCATCCATCCAACTATCCATCCACCCACCCATCCATCCATCCACCCATCCATCCTACTATCCATCCACCCACCTATCCATCTACCCACCCATCCACCCATCCATCCACCTATCCATCCATCCATCCATCCATCCATCCATCCAACTATCCATCCATCCACCCACACATCCATCCATCCACCCATCATATCCAACTATCCATCCACCCACCTATCCATCCACCCATCCATCCACCTATCCATCCATCCATCCACCTATCCATCCATCCATCCAACTATCCATCCACCCACCTATCCATCCACCCATCCATCCACCTATCCATCCATGCATCCATCCATCCATCCACCCACACACCCATCGACCCATCCATCCATCCATCCATCATCTAACTATCCATCCACCCACCCACCCATCCACCCATCCATCCATCCATCTAACTATCCATCCACCCACCCACCGATCCATCCATCCGAGTGGCTATTCACTGCAGATCCATAACCTCCAGCTCCACCCTCTGGAGCCTCTCTCTTGACTGACTATGGGCATGATGGGTGGAGCTGTATCCTCCAACCACACCCTAACCCTACCCATAACCCTATCTCTCCACCCATTAAACAGGTTAAGCTCCACCCTCGAGCTCCAGAGAACTCTGCAGTGAGCACTACTTGATCCATCCACCCACCTACTTATCCATCCATCCACCCACTTACCCATCCATCCATGCATCCATCCATCCACCTACCCATCCATGCATCCATCCACCCACCTATCCATCCATCCATTCATCCATTCATATAGCCATATAACCATCCACCCACCTACTCATCCATCCATCCATCCATTTACCCATCCATCCATCCATCCATCCATCCATCCACCCACCTATCCATCCATCCATCCATCCATCCATCCATTAATCCATTCATCCATCCATGCATCCATCCATCCACCTACCCATCCATCCATCCATCCATCCATCCATTTTTATTGTATATTTGCAGTTTGACCTTATGTTTTTACAAATATTCATTTACCAAAAAAAAACCCAAACAACAAAAAACCAAAAAAACTTAAGCCGTAAAAATACTCATATCTTTAAAAACTTAAAAATAAAACCTATAATATATGGGTGAATTCAGGTTGATTGGGACACTTTCTCCCCAGTTATCTCAAAAGTGTCCTCCCTTAAAAACACTCATAGAGTCAGTGTGACAGGTAGCCCTGAACTCACTCCAGTATAATAACTTATGCTATACAATTTAACTAACTATGTTTTTCTATGCAGCTGTAACAAAAGAGCGTTATTTCGCTTCTTTTTTAATTATAAAGCACATTTACCAAGAATGTTACTATTACCATATCAAAATAACCGTGTTGGCTCTTAGTCCCGCCCACCTGTCACATCTAGCCTCCCCATTGGACAGCGTCACCGTCCATCACACAGCACAGACGCTACGTCTTTCCGTCACATCCTCTTCACCGCGTCGTTTGAAGTGGATGGTAAAGTTTATCCACGTAACCAATAATAAATGATATTTTCACGCGTTTGCTAACACAATTCCAAAATGTAAACATATCGCTCGTTATATAAAACCCTCCACGGTCTGAACTTTGACAGCATGAAGAGCGACCGTGATCAGCATACACCGTAAACACGTTGATATGTGAACGTATAAACCACGACATGTTTGTGTTTTGTAAGGCTCAGTTGTAGTCGGTGACATCAGGGATGTCTCTGAGTCTGACTCCGGAGCAGCAGCGGAGGATAGAGGAGAACCGACAGCGCGCGCTGGCCAGAAGAGCTGAGAGACGGACTCAACTGACCCCTGCGTCCGCCCAAAACAAGCCCACACTGACCCGCTCCGCAGAGTCAGGCCCAGCAAACATCAGCCAGCTGTTTACACCTGCTCCAGCGGCACCTGCTCGACAGGTAGACACCAGAAACTGCTCCTGCACACATTTCTGAACTCAGAAACGAGTCACCTTTATTTGTATAGCACTTTTTACAATGCAAATTGTGGCAAAGCAGCTTCACATTAATAATTGTGAAATCATTTTCGAAGCTCCCAAAGAAAATGGTGTCATTGTCCAGCTTATTCTATGTATTATTGATTCATTCCGTTGCAAAGATCAATAGTTATTAGTCTAGTTCATTTATGTATATCAGCACTGGAGAAAACAGTGACGTAATCGTCCGGCTCAGTATGGCAAGCCGTTTTGACTTATTCATTCTCAGGATATGAACTTGTGATATCAACAATTGCATTTTCACTAGTTAAAATGTTAATTCCTGATATCAGGAATTAATTTCCACTAGTAACAATGACAATTTTTGATATCAAGAATTATATTTCCACTAGTAACAACGTTAATTCTTGATATCAACAATTCAATTTCCACTGGTAAAAACTATCATTCTTGATATCAACAATTGTATTTTTACTAGTGAAATCTTGCCATAGGCTGCCATTCAAATTCAATTGTTGATATCAAGAATTCATTTCTTACTAGTTGAAATTCCAGTTTCACACATCAGGAATACAATTCTTACTAGTAAAAATGTTCATTTCTGATATCAAGAACTCAATTGTCACTAGTTGAAATGTCTATTCTTGATTTCAACAATTGAATTGCTACTAGTAAAAATTCTCATTTCTGATATCTGAAAATGAATTCCTGATATCAATATAATTTCTGATATCTAAAACGGCTTTCTTACTAGTAACAATCACATTCATGATATCAGAAATGAACGTTTTCTTATAACTTGTGATACTTTTTTTCAGGATTCTTTGATGAATAAAAAGTAAAAGAAAAAAGTAGAACAGCATTTAATTAAAATAGAAATCTTAACACTATACACTACCGTTCAAAAGTTTGGGGTCAGTATTTTTCTTAGAAAGAAATTAATACTTTTATTCAGCAAGGATGTGTTAAATTGATAAAAAAAGTGGTAGTTTTATAGATTTCTATTTTGAAAAAATGCCGTTCTTTTTAACTTTTATTCATCAATGAGTCCTGAATAAAGTATCACAGGTTCAAAAAAAATATATAAAGCAGCAAAACTGTATCAAATCATCATATCAGAATAATTTCTGAAGGATCATGTGACTCTGAAGACTGGAGTAATGATGCTGAAAATTCAGCTTTGATCACTGGATATAAATTACATTTTAAAGTATATTAAAATAGAAACCCGTTATCTTAAATTGTAATAATATTTCACTGTTTTTACTGTAATTTTTGATCCAATAAATTCAGGTTTGATGAGCAGAGCTTTCAAAACTAGTAATGTTTCCAAACTTTTGACTAGTACTTCATTATTAACATAAAATTGTCTGTTTTCAATTATTTAAATTTTATAGTTTTAAGTTTATATTTTATTTGAAAAATTGCTCTTTTAAATTTTGTGCACATAATTGCTATTTTACTGTATTATTTTTGCAGACTCAGCCCTTAGACTCTACAAAAACAGCACCTCCAACTTCCAACACCTCTTCTCCAACTTGTAGCTTTTATGGACAGGCAGGTAAACCCATCACAGGAGAGAAGCGACCGACAACACTCCCGGAAACAGGAGGAAATATCCCTGCAAAGAAGCCAGCGGTGTCCATAAGAGGGAGATGCGTGTCGCACTCAGAAAATCGTTTCCGAGTGGAGGTCGGCTACCATGCAGACCTCATCGCGATATTCAAAAGCATTCCCTCCAAAAACTATGGTGAGTACAGACGACGTGTCATTATTTATAGAGTTTAAAGTGTGCATATTTATGCTAATTAATCTTAAAGGAAAATCGCCTTTAATATTAACGCATGTGCTGTCACAGATCCTGCTACCAAAATGTGGAACTTCAGCCTCGAGGACTACCAGATGCTGAGTATGTCTGTTACTCGCCATATTTGAGATCTGTACATCTATTTCCTGTTGGGTGTAATAGTGTTGGGTTGTGTTTCAGTGGAGCAGGCGGCGGGTTTCCCCTCCGTCTCTCTGAAACCTCTGGCTGGGATGGAAGGGCTGAATATTTCAGCGTCCACCAGTCGTCCCAAAGATGCGGCGGCTCTGGCGGCTCTGATGCGGCTCTGTCAGGGTTGGCAGAAACCAGGTGCCACAATAAAGGGGAAGTGCATTTTAGTGTCTCGCTCTCGGCTGGAAGTCGATGTCGGATACCAGGCCGATGTTATTGGAATCTTCAAGCAAATGCCGTCCAGATGTTATGGTGAGTTATAAATTTATTGCCAAAAATGTAAGGAGGAGTCACTTGCCTTGAATTGGGTGGAAAACGGAGCAAAAATTAGATTTGTTAGGGGAAATCATTAGAATAATCGATCTTCAAAATAATTGTTTGTTACAGTTCTAAATTTTCATTTTTTTTTTTTTCATCATTTAGCAGACGCTTTTATCCAAAGCAACTTACAAGGGGAGCAATTAGGGGTTAGGTGTCTTGCTCAAGGGCACTTTAGTCATGGTATCGAAGGTGGAGAGAGTGCTGTTTATTCACAATCCCCACTTTTCAATTCCTGCCGGTGTGGGAATCGAACCTGCAACCTTCAGATTACAAGCCCGACTCCCTTACCACTAGGTACGACTACCCTAAATACAAGAAATTTATTCATTTTAGCTCCAGAACACCGAACAGACACGTGCTTCGGCTCTTCTGACTGTCCATTCAGGCTTTCTCAAGCCAACATCAAAGTTTGGTTACAAACTTTACCTTCTAGTTTTCCTTATTATACAGGGTTGAATTTGATGAACACAATCAACACTACTATATTTGTACTATTTGTGTAAAAACTAGAAAAATGGAGTGAGAGAATTTGCTTTTCCTCCTGTTGTACGATTCCAAATGATGTCACTTCCTGGGTGATACAATGTTAAGGCATAATAAAAGAAAAATCCTGCGGGATTTACAGGGTTACATGAAAAATAGGCTAGAAACTAAATATTATATTTCTTGGTAATTAAAATGTTAATTAGAATATGTTTTATATTTAAAGGCGACCTATTATGCCCCTTTTCAGAAGATGTAATATCAGTCTCTGGTGTCTCCAGAATGTGAAGTTTCAGCTCAAAATCCTCCACAGATCATTTATTATCGCTTGTCAAATTTGCCTCTATGTGGGTGTGAGCAAAAACACGCCGTTTTTGTGTGTGTCCCTTTAAATGCAAATGAGCTGCTGCTCCCCGCCCCCTTTCCAGAAAAGCGCGGAGCTTTAACAGCTCCACAACAACAAAGCTGGAGAATCTCACGCAGACGCTGTTCATCCTTACATTGTTCAAACTGATGGAGAGACTCAGGAAGAAGTTCCAACTTTTAGACGTTTCTGAACGGTTAGTGGATAAATTGATGTAGTTGCTGTGGAGTTGATCAACTCATCACTAGCATGTGTCGTCATGTTCATCTTTTGTGTAAATCCACAGAAAGTGGAGTTGCCTGAACCAAAGACACACATTGCATTGCTTAAAAATAATTACATTTTGTTCATCTGCAGCTTTGCCTCACTTGCAAAAACAAAATGGCGGCACCGTGGGTGCAAACATGCAGATTAAGGGGCGGTAATATTATAATTAGATCACCTTCCTACGTCACTAAGGGAGCGAAATCTGAGCGGCTCGTTTTTTCACATGCTTGTAGAGAAAGGCTCGCCAAAACAAAGTTGCTGGGTTGTCCTTTTTCATGTTTACTGGGTTAGTAGATGCACCGTGGACCCGATTATAGAAGTTAAACAGAAAAATCAGATTTTCATATGTCCACTTTAAAATATATAAATGTATTTTTGTATATATTTAATTTTATATTTTTGTACTCCAAAAAATCCATAGGATTCTACTGATTTAAAAAATAATAATGGGTTACCTAAGTGTGAGGAAAGTGTATTCTTTGTTTGGTTATTATTAGACATGAAGACCAGAAAATGGACTTTCCTCCTGGAGGACTACGGGAAGCTCAGTGAGTTTTAAATTTTGTGCTCTTTAATGAATTCTTTTTCAAGTACGTGTTCATGTTTTGGCCTTAAATATGTTACAGATGAGTACCATATTTTCCGGAATATAAGTCCGATTTTGTTGTCATCTGAAACGTGCTGTGACTTATTTAATGCAATTAACATCAAGCATGCCAAATAACATGAGCTCAAGTTTATTTGTATTGCCACACATGCCACTAGTTTCCGTTTTGTATGTTGTTTTATACGTCTAGTTTTCATTCCTGTTCTGTTTTGAATTCCGTTAAATTTAAAGGATTTTTTTGTGATTATGTGTGGAGTGAGGGGGACTAAAATACGTTTTTAGTGTTTATGTTTGTAAATGTTTCAGTTTATTTATTTACTGGTATTTCTGAATGTAATAATACTGATGCAACTTGTTTATAATTTTTGCAAATGCAGTTTTGACGGTGTGACTTAATTTCCAGAACGTATAGTACATGTACAGTAGTTGATCCTGATGTCTTATGTGTAGTGGCAGATCTGAACGAGCTGTCTGCAGTGGAGATCGAGCCTTTACCTCACGCTGTGCTCCAGTCCTTCTGCTCTCAGTTTGAGAAGAGTGAGTCCAGAGCTCCAGTCCCTCCTGAGGCCGATCTCTCGCACATAGATCCACAGCTCACACGCAGCCTCATGCCCTTCCAGAGAGACGGAATCAAGTAGGTCTCTATTACCAGCCATTTTTTAGTTACAAAGATAGTTGGTGCATTTTAACAGTAGAGCATGGCACTGGGTCATAGGTTTGATTCCCAGTTCTGTAGCTAAAACAACAGTAGATCATGGTACTAGATCAAAGGTTCGATTCCCAGGTCTGTAGCTGAAACAGTAGAGCATGGCACTGGGTCATAGGTTTAATACCCAGATCTGTAGCTGAAACATTAGAGCATGGCACTAGGTCACAGGTTCGATTCCCAGGTCTGTAGCTGAAACATTAGAGCATGACACTAGGTCACAGGTTTGATTCCCTGGTCTGTAGCTGAAACATTAGAGCATGGCACTAGGTCATAGGTTCGATTCCCAGGCCTGTAGCTGAAACATTAGAGCATGGCACTAGATCAAAGGTTCGATTCCCAGGTCTGTAGCTGAAACATTAGAACATGGCACTAGATCAAAGGTTCGATTCCCAGGTCTGTAGCTGAAACATTAGAGCATGGCACTAGGTCACAGGTTTGATTCCCTGGTCTGTAGCTGAAACATTAGAGCATGGCACTAGGTCATAGGTTTGATTCCCTGGTCTGTAGCTGAAACATTAGAGCATGGCACTAGGTCACTGGTTCGATTCCCAGGTCTGTAGCTGAAACATTAGAGCATGACACTAGGTCACAGGTTTGATTCCCTGGTCTGTAGCTGAAACATTAGAGCATGGCACTAGATTAAAGGTTCGATTCCCAGGTCTGTAGCTGAAACATTAGAGCATGGCACTAGATCAAAGGTTCGATTCCCAGGTCTGTAGCTGAAACAGTAGAACATGGCACTAGGTCATAGGTTTGATTACCAGGTCTGTAGCTGAAAGATTCTTTGTAAAGAAAAAAAAATTTTATGCGAAAAATGTTTTTATGCGAAATGCATAAAATGCATGAATGTAATGTTTGCTAATGTCTCAGTTTTGCAGTGTCCAAAGAGGGCCGTTTGCTTCTGGCTGATGACATGGGTCTGGGGAAGACAGTCCAGGCCATCTGCATCGCTGCCTACTACAGGAGTGAGTGGCCTCTGCTGGTGGTCGCGCCATCCTCTGTGCGCTTCACATGGGCTGAGGTACACACACTTTCTTTTAGAGGGATGCTTTTTGGAGGATGTGTGTCACACCTGTACTACTGTTTTTGTTCATCAAGGCTGATCAAAAATACAGTAAAAACAATATATTATTAGAATTTAAAATAACTGTTTTCTATGTGAATATATTTTATGATGTAATTTATTGTGATCAAAGCTGAGCTTTCAGCATCATTACTCCAGTCTTCAGTGTCACATGATCCTTCAGAACTCATTCTGATATGATGATTTGCTGATCATTGTGTTGGAAACTTATTGTATTAAATTTGTCGCATGTTCACCTAAGCACTAATAATCTTTATACATTATAAAAAATAATGCTCTTCTTGCATTTCAATATTTTGGAGAATAAAAGTATTATATGTCACAGAACACTCCCATGCTGTTTGTGTAAGTAACATAATACACTTGTTTTCTACATTAGAATAGTGGACTGTTCACAATTGTGTCTTTTGTTAAAAAAATAATAATTATGAATTAAATTATAGAAATAAAAACCATTTAACAAGCAGCAAAGTCTAGAGTAATCTGATCATGTGACGAGAATAAGTGACGAGATGACTGACAAGACCATGGCGGAGGATTCGTTGCACAACACAGCCTAAAAGCGTCTGATTTTGTAGAATGGGCATTCAGCACTGCCGCTCACTATTCACAGAGTACACACGATCGCAAAATAAAACGCGAGCACGCATTCAAACGCGATTTCAATCCCCTGCATTTTGAAAGCGGTTCCCTGATGCATGCAAATCTCTGTAGTTGTTACCATCTTTTAGATCATGCTCGAATAAAACTTTGGTCTCTATTTGCACTTTGAATATTGAGAGAGTACTTTGATTATGCTTGCACTTAAAGGGTTAGTTCACCCAAAAATGAAATCCCTCTCCCTCATGTCGTTCTACACCCGTAAGACCTTCGTTCATCTTCAGAACACAAATGAAGATATTTTTGATGAGGGTATCTGAACCACACATAGGCAGCAACATCATTGCAACTTTTTGAGGTCCAGAAAGATAAGAAAAACATTGTTAAAACAGTCGGCGTGACTGCAACAGTTTCAACCTTAATGTTATGAAGCGATGAAAATACTTTTTGTGTGCAAAAACAAAACAAAAATGACTTTATTCAACTATTGGAACCATTGTCATGCGTAGCTGACGTAATGAACTGTGATTCCTTGTTCATGGCCGAATGCTTGACTCGGTATTGGCCGAAGCGAAACACGTGAACGTGTATGTGATGCTGACACAGATTTTGTGACAAAACCTAAGAAACACTTTAAAAACGCCTCCTATTTTTCCAGTCATGTATTTCATCATTGAAACACTGTGTAAAAAATATTGTCTCGTTCTCGTGGACTCAATCTCGTGTCTCGTCTCGTGACCGAACCGTCTTTAGTATTTTATGAAGCAGCTTTTGCCAGCATTGCAGACACCAAAATAAAAATAAAAAAAAGAACTGTACACGTTTTGCTGTTGATAATAAATGGCATCTGAGTTTCTACCCTCTTGAAAAGCACCAGCTGCCAGGTCATTTTTTTATAAACGGATGCCTGATGTGAAATCTGATTTATTAATTCATATTTTCCGTCGCTGCACCCTTGAGGAAGGACAAATCCCCGGGAGGGATTTGTGTGATGATATATTTTAAAGTTTGAAGGGAAGGTGAAGGAATGATCACATGACTGAAACCATCTTCAAAATATCTGAAATAGAAGAAAAAGCCTTTTTTTTTTTTTCTTTTCTCACCCTCTTCCCTCAGGCTTTCCGCCGATGGCTGCCTTCCGTGAGAGCCGACGGCATTAATGTGGTGGTGACAGGCAGGGACAGCCTGCGCTCCGGTCTCATCAACATCATCAGCTACGACCTGCTCAACAAGATGGACAAACAGCCGCCGTCCAGCCCTTTCAGTGTGATCATCATGGTGAGAGCTGACGGACTTGACTTCGAATCACTCTCATTCACTG
The DNA here is from genome assembly GCA_038088235.1 of Zacco platypus. Classification (NCBI taxonomy): domain Eukaryota; kingdom Metazoa; phylum Chordata; class Actinopteri; order Cypriniformes; family Xenocyprididae; genus Zacco; species Zacco platypus. The sequence continues at coordinate 35,686,898 of CM076081.1, read as the reverse complement.
ACTGTTCGTGCTTGTGTGTATGAGAGTTCAGGTTTGTGCGACTAATGCAGTTTGTGTCGAGTATGACATGCAGTCTCAGATGTATTATTAACAAAACTCTCATAGCAACCCAGTTTTCTTCACTTCATTTGTAAAGAAAATAGGTTTTGATAACATTTGAAAACTCACTACATATTCAGTTATTATGGAATAAAATATTTACTGATAGTTGTGCTTCTACTGTCTCTGAGTTCAGTTACATAACCGCGGAAGTCAGTCATTTTGAGGCCACAATGATCAGAAAATAGTCCTGATGTGTGTCCGTCTGTTTAAACAACCGTTCAGAAGGGTCAGAAAGATTATTTTTATTCAGCCAGGATGCATTAATGAATCAAAAATGACACTAAAGATATTTGGTATGTTTAAAAATATTTAGATAAATTAAAAGAAATGCAAAAGCAAAATAAATGCTACAAAAATATGAAGCTGCACAAAATCAACAAAAATATGAAGCGGCACAACTGTTTTCAACATTGATAATGATCATAAATGATTCTTGAGCAGCAAATCATCATATCAGAATGATTTCTGAAGGATCATGTGACACTGAAGACTGGAGGAATGATGCTGAAAATTCAGCTTTGATCACTGGATATAAATTACATTTTATTACATATTCACATAGAAAACAGTTATTTTAAATTCTAATAATATTTTACAATATTACTGTTTTTAGGTTCATACAAGGAGCTTGAAGTAATTTGACTTTGTGACTATGAACAGGTACTTGAAAAGTGCTTGAATTATTGAAAGACAATATATGTGAAATTAGTGTTTAATTTTATTGATAAAACAATCTCTTCATGCAAAATTAACGCTGCAGTCCGTCTTATATAGATATTGAGCCATTTCGCATGGCTGTGAGCGTGATATTGCTCTTATAAATATCCAAGTATATGATACAGCTTTTATTCTTGAGGTTATGAGGGAAAAAATCAGTTTCAATAAGGAAAGCGATGTCTTTTTCATAGTATCCTGTCAATGATTAAACTTCACTGTATTTTCTTATATTTATATCTATTTACCTTTTTTAGAATTTGAAACATAATAAACATATTGTCTAATAAGTCCTTGAAAAACAAAAAAGTAGTCCTCAAATGTCTTGGAATTTCATTTTACAGTATCTGTGCGAATCCTGTGTTTTTTTTGTTTGTTTGTTTTTGTTTTTTACGGAGCCCAACACATGACATGTGGTAAAAAATATGTATATCATCGCCACGAATCAACATTGTTCCCATGATTTACTAATACGTCAACACGTTTTACTAATTCGTTCCCTCGTTTTAAGTAAATCTTTGTGCACAATATCATAATTCGTTGCCTCATTTTACTAAATCGTGCACACAATATATTATAATACGTTCTCTTGAATGAAAACGGGAACAAATTAGTACAAAGTCGCCACAGTTTACTAAATCGAAGGAGCAAATTACTATATCATGTGCACGATTTAGTCTCTCTCTCTCTCTCTCTATATATATATATATATATATATATATATATATATATATATATATATATATATATATATATATATATATATATATAAGCATAAGACAATTCTTTCAAATACTTTAAAAAAAATCCTAGTGTTCTTTCTAGTAACCACCTAGTATTCTTTCAGCATCCCAGAATCCCTATATCCTTCAAATGTCAAGACTTATAAAAGCTTTTGAGCTCTTCCAAGGTGGATCCAGTAGCAGCATGTGATCAGAATTTTTTCTGTTTGTTGTTTGTTTGTTTGTCTTTTTACAGGATGAGTCTCACTTCCTGAAGAACATGAAAACCGTCCGCTGTCGGGCGGCTCTTCCCCTCCTGAAGGTTTGCTGTCCTGCGTTATTAAAGTTTGAAGTCTGTCTGGAGTTCACAGACATTGGCTGTGTCTCAAAACTGTGTTGCCAACCTAGAAAGCCTTGCCAAAATGCTGCCCAGACAACCAAGAAATAAAGACAGCCGTAAATATTTACATGTTTTGTTATTTGTTACAGTAAAATAGAGGTGGTTCAGGTTTTCCTTCCTTTTTTCTCCTCGGCTGATCACATACCAAATTTCCCTTTTTACTCATGTGTTTTATGTGAGAAGACTAGATTTGCCCTGTACACATTGAAAGATTTCATCGTCTCCGATGCTGCTAATATCTGTGTGGTGTTAATGCAACAGGCCGCTAAGCGAGTGATCCTGCTGTCGGGAACGCCTGCCATGTCCAGACCCGCTGAGCTCTACACTCAGATCCTGGCCGTGAGGCCTTCCCTGTTTCCACGCTTCCATGACTTCGGCACACGTTACTGTAACGCCAAACAGGTATGTGCGTCTGTATACAGCTGTGCTCTTTCAGTTTTATCTTCCCTTTTATATTAGGATTGTAATTGTATAGTTGTAATGTAAAATAAAACAAGGATTTATTAATTATTATCAATTATCAATTAATAATTGTTTTTAAATACTTCATTTTATAGAGTAATATTTCTTATTGTTTTTTATTACATTGTATATTTTAATTTAGTAGTAATAATAATCATTTATTATTATTATTATTATTATTTCATGTCCGTATTAATATATAATCACAGAATTTTGTACAAATTCTGCAGCCCTACAAAGAAGCAGTGCAAGGATTTTTTTTGAAATCGCATTTTAATTTGTGATTTTTTTTATCTGAAAAAAATCTGATGTCAAAACAAAAGCACAGTGTTGTAAACTTTAGACGCCATTTTGAATTTAACGTGGATGAAAATGAGTCTGTGAGGGACAGAATTGCCGTCTTTACATGACATGCACTGTATAAAGGACCTGGATCATTTTCACAACTCTGTTTCAAAACTGAGTTTTTTTTCTACTGAAAGTTTTGTTTTAGAAAAATATTTCGTCAGCTGGACAATCGGTATGTTGTTAAAGGGTTAGTTCACCCAAAAATGAAAGTTCAGTCATTAATTCTTCTCCCTCATGTCGTTCTACACCTTCGTTCATCTTCAGAACACAAATGAAGATATTTTTGATGAAATCCGATGGTTCAGTGAGTCTCTATTGACACTTTCAATGTCCAGAAAGATACTAAAACATATTTAAAACAGGTCATGTGACTACAGTGGTTCAACCTTAATATTATAAAGCGACGAGAATACTTTTTGTGCGGCAAAAACACAAAATAACGACTTTTCAACAATATCTAATGATGATTCAAAACACTGATTCATGAAGCTTTACGAATCTTTTGATTCGAATCAGTGGTTCGGTTCACGTATCAAAGTGCCAAACTCATCTGAACTATTGATATTTCGAATCACTTATGACGTAACGAAGCCTCGTTTACTGAAATCATGTGACTTTGGCGCTCCGAACCACTGATTCAAAACTAAAGCTTCATGAATCAGTGTTTTGAAATCGTCCATCACTAGATATTGTTGAAAAGTCCTTATTTTGTTTTTTTGGCGCACAAAAAGTATTCTCGTCGCTTTATAATATTAAGGTTGAACCACTGTAGTCACATGACCTGTTTTAAATATGTTTTAGTATCTTTCTGGACATTGAAAGTGTCAATAGAGACTCACTGAACCATCAGATTTCATCAAAAATATCTTCATTTGTGTTCTGAAGATGAACGAAGGTGTAGAACGACACAAGGGAGAGGAATTAATGACTGAAATTTCCCCTTTAAACATCAGTTCAGTCTATTGGACGCACTGCACTTCTATTCTTCACTGCCTCATTTTCATTCCTGTCAGTAATTAACTGTAGCACTGATTAAGTTCTATTGGGAAAAAGCAATCAGAAGTGTGAAAAGCTTGTCGGATCTCTGACTGCAGCAACCGTGGGGCTGGGATTACTCCGGCTCGTCTCATCTGAGCGAACTGAAGCTGCTGCTCGAGGAATCTCTGATGCTCAGACGGCTCAAATCAGAGGTGCTCTCGCAACTCCCTGCCAAGCAGCGTAAGGTGGTCACTGTGACAACAGACGGCATCAACTCCCGCACCAAAGCTGCCCTCAACGCCGCTGCCAGGGAGCTCGCCAAAGGATACCACAACGTGAGCTACCATAAATCTATGAAAACAACTCATTTCAACATTTCTTTAGTGGAAATTCTGTCAGAATTCTCCTTTTTTGTTTCATGGATAATAATCGGAGCAATGAATGATGACAGAATTTGCGTCTTTGTGCCCGTCACCGTGGCAGACTCTGATGAGCTCTTCTGTGTTCATCTGCAGAAGTCACAAGAAAAGGAAGCTCTCCTGGTTTTCTTCAATCACACAGCAGAGGCCAAGATCAGAGCCATCATGTACGTTTGACTGTTATGAACTCAAAACATCACAACTGAGTTCAAAACTTTATGGAGAAACATGCATTATTATTATTATTATTATTAAAAGATGAATGCACATTCATATAGTTAGATGCATAAAATCAAGCCATTGTAAAATACACATTCTACATTACTGCATTAACCATAAGATGATCTTTATTAACACCATTTTCCGGCTTTCCGTGTTTTATGGTGGAGGTACTGAACCTCCGGATCAAAACACAAGGAAAAAAAAAAGAAGCAGAAACAAGTGATGAAAGCACTTTTTATGCACATTGTAGTCTTTGACAAAAGCGTGATTTTTCTTAGCTTGTTTTTTAATTTCAAAGCAGAGCCTCTGTTCTTTCTTTTGTTGTATTATATATTTAGATATTTGGCATGTTTAGATATTAATACAACAAAATATTCTGATGGCCATGAAAGTTTTGTGAAAATGAGTTGAAAAAAGCTGGTGCAAGTTTTAAAGAATGAAAACACTGGTGGGAAAGAGTTAATAGATGGAAGAATTTTCAGATTATTATCAGTAACTGGTGTTTTTATAATGTTGCTGTTGCCATAGAGTGTGTTCACTGAAGCAAATGATTAACCTACGGTTATTATTGTTAACTAAAACTAAAATCACAAAAAAAACATTTTTGTTACTTGGAACAAAATAAACGTTAACTGAAATAAAATAAAAAGATGTTTCAGCTACTTGCCAAGGCAACATTTCTAATTGTCGTTTGGTTTAACTTAAAGTAATAAAATAACTAAAATACATTTTAGTAAAATTAGTTAATTTAATTGCATTTTAAATTATATATATATATATATATATATATATATATGTATATGTGTGTATGTATGTGTGTGTGTTTTTATTATTTTTTTAATTAATTAAATTTAATTAATTTTTGAAAATATATATATATGTATGTGTATATATACAGCTCTGGAAAAAATTAAGAGACCACTGCAAAATTATCAGTTTCTCTGGGTTTACTATTTATAGGTATGTGTTTGGGTAAAATTAACATTTTTGTTTTATTCTATAAACCACTAACATTTTTCCCAAATTCCAAATAAAAATATTGTAATTTAGAGCATTTATTTGCCAAAAGCAACAACTGGTCAAAATAACAAAAAAAATGCAGTGGTCTCTTAATTTTTTCCAGAGCTGTATATGTGTGTATGTGTGTGTGTTTTTTTTTTATTATTATTATTTTTTGATTAATTAAATTTAATTAATTTTTTGAAAAAAAAAATAATAATATATATATATATATATATATATATATATATATATACAAACATACACACATTATATTATATAATATATATAATAGTATATCAATGATGGTAAAATAACAGTGGTTTAATCTGTTCCTCAGGGAGTACATCTCAGACACGCTGGAGTGCGGACGAGAGAAATTTCTGGTGTTTGCTCATCACAAACTGGTGTTGGACAGTATAACCAAAGAACTCGGTGAAAAGGTCTGTCCAAATTTATTTTTTCCCCACAAAAAATAAAAATGCAATTTTGATGAAATATGTCTAATGGAGCTGAGCGTATCAGACTTGTACTTGTTCTGTACTCAAATGAGCTGAAATAAGAGCTGCACAGTATATCATGGTCATATCACTTATTATTATCCAATAATAAACTTAAACTCTCTCAGCTCTATTCTCTAACTTTAGTCACATGTTCATATTAAGGGTAATTTTAATCGGTACTGCTTAAATTCTCACCTATATTACTTTTTTTCCAAACAGTATTTGTTTTTCTATAACTCCATTAATTTAGCTGTACATTATTGGTGTGATACAGACAGTATCAGTTTATTAGAATGATTTCTGAAGACTGGAGTAATGTTGCTGAAAATTTAGCTTTGATCACAAGAATAAATTACATTTTAAAATGTATTCACATAGAAACTAGTTCTTTGAAATTGTAATAATATGTCACAATATTACTGATTTTACTGTATTTTTTATCATACACGTTCAGCCTTTGTGAGCATAAGAGACTTTTTTTTAGAAACAAAAAATAAATTGTAGTAATTCCAAACGTCTGGCGATTAGTGTGTATGTGTGGTGCCTTCATTTCTAGCGTATCATTTTAGTCTATAGTGTGTTTTAGTATTGTGTTTTAAATGATCATCCATAATTTGAAAATAATTAGCAGATTATTTTTTACTTATAATATTTTTATATCAGAGCAGAGCATCCCTTAATCCACTATAATCCTTATTAGTGGAGTACCTCAGGGGTCTATTTTGGGTCCGCTTATTTTTAACTTACATATGCATCCACTGAGGGATAATGTTTCATTTCGTTTCATTTTTATGCTGATGAAAGCTGGCGATTGTTGGAATGCATTTCGGACATTAAGAAATGGTTATCAAATAACTTTCTGTAAACGGACAAAATGGAAATAATTGTTTTTGGTCCTCCAAAATTGAGTCGTCTCATTAAGGAGCATAATCATTTCCCCTCAGTTTCCTCCCAGGTTAGTTAGTTACTTACTAACCGAAATAGCTAATAAATGATCATACAAGGTGCAGGGTGAGTTCAGATTTAGTGTCGGCCTGGTTTCAAGTCGAGTTGGTTATATATGAGCTCTAGTATGGTTTTGACGTTTTTTTTTTTTTTTGTGAGCAGGGAATCAGTTACATCCGAATAGATGGATCGACGCCGTCAGCGGAGCGACAGCAGCTGTGTGACAGATTTCAGTCTTCACCGAAGAGCTGCGTGGCTGTTCTGTCCATCACGGCCGCTAACATGGGCATCACGCTGCACTCGGCCGACCTTGTGGTCTTCGCTGAGCTCTTCTGGAACCCTGGAGTGAGACTCGGAACTTATTCAGTCCAGCCATTTACAGGGTTCCCACACTCCTCAGGGTGGATTTAGAAGTATAGCTCACCCAAAAAGGATTTACTCATCCTAAATCTTCTTTCAGACGAACATAATCAGAGATGTGTCTAAAAATATCCTTAGTGTTGTGAGTGTTAATAAAGGCCTTCTGAAGCGAAGGGATCCATTTTTGTAAGGAAATAACCAAATTAATTAAAATAACTAGCTTCTGGCGGATGACCGTAGGCATTTCTGGGTGAACTATCCTTTTTAAACTGGCCTCAGGCTCAGAGATCTAAAATATTTAATTGGCTCAGTTTTTGTAAAATATTAAAATAAAATCTAAAGCTATTCAGCAACCACAACTTCAAGTCAGGGAGATTCATTGGTCAGGAGGTGTGGGAGCCCTGAATTTAGCTGTACAAGAACTTTGACTCAAACTTAAATGTTAGACTCATTTTCAGTTTGTTATTAGTTTAATCTTGGTTTTATTTTACATGCTATTATTATTTTGATTTGATAAAAGTCTTTTTCTATGAAGAATTTAGTTTTTGGTGTGTGATAACCCTGATTCTCGGGCAACGCAGCTCTTATTCATCTGACTTCCTGTGGCGTAATCTCTACCTGTAGACTGCCAGACTCGGATAAAAGCCTCGTCTCGAGTTGTAAAGCATTTTCCATGAATCAGCCGAGTAATTTAGTCTGGAACAAGCTCTCATCTGGGTTCAAAAAGCCAGCCGAAAGGAAAAATGACTTAATAAATATAATTGCTATAGAGAGTGCTGCCAGAACACTTGTGAAGTGCGTTTATTTCATTCAGGTCCTGATTCAAGCTGAGGACCGGGTGCACAGGATCGGACAGACCAGTAATGTGGACATTCATTACCTGGTTGCTAAAGGCACAGCGGACGATTACCTTTGGTGAGAAAATCTGCAGATCCTTTATTTCTGTCATCAAAAACCTCCAAATATCAGGACATTTAAAAACAATCTTTAGAACTGCAACAGTTGCTGGGAGAGAGTGATTGATTGAATCATTGGTTTAATGCAAGTTTATGGACGCAAGTATCCAAGTTTTGTTGCTTTATAGTTTTTATTTAAATGTAATATATGTGTGTATGTATGTAAATATATATATATATATATATATATATATATATATATGCATATAATATACATTTACATATATGTATATATAATGTGTGTGTATATATATATATATATATATATATATATATATATATATATATATATATTTATAGTATATATTTACACTCACAAATATATATGTATGTATATATATATTTGTGTGTGTGTGTGTATATATATATATATATATATATACAGTACTGTGCAAAAGTTTTAGGCAGGTGTGAAAAAATGCTGTAAAGTAAGAATGCTTTCAAAAATAAACTTGGTAATAGATTATATTAATCAATTAACAAAATGCAAAGTGAGTGAACAGAAGAAAAATCTAAATCAAATCCATATTTGGTGTGACCACCCTTTACCTTCAAAACAGCATCAATTCTTCAAGGTAAACTTGCACAAAGTCAGGGATTTTGTAGGCATATAGTTAGGTGTATGATTAAACAATTATACCAAACAGGTGCTAATGATCATCAATTCAATATGTAGGTTGAAACACAATCATTAACTGAAACAGAAACAGCTGTGTAGGAGGAATAAAACTGGGTGAGGAACAGCCAAACTCAGCTAACAAGGTGAGGTTGCTGAAGACAGTTTACTGTCAAAAGTCATACACCATGGCAAGACTGAGCACAGCAACAAGACACAAGGTAGTTATACTGCATCAGCAAGGTCTCTCCCAGGCAGAAATTTCAAGGCAGACAGGGGTTTCCAGATGTGCTGTCCAAGCTCTTTTGAAGAAGCACAAAGAAACAGGCAACGTTGAGGACCGTAGACGCAGTGGTCGGCCAAGGAAACTTACTGCAGCAGATGAAAGACACATCATGCTTACTTCCCTTCGCAATCGGAAGATGTCGAGCAGTGCCATTAGCTCAGAATTGGCAGAAAACAGTGGGACCCTGGTACACCCATCTACTGTCCGGAGAAGTCTGGTCAGAAGTGGCCTTCATGGAAGACTTGCGGCCAAAAAGCCATACCTCCGACGTGGAAACAAGGCCAAGCGACTCAACTATGCACGAAAACACAGGAACTGGGGTGCAGAAAAATGGCAGCAGGTGCTCTGGACTGATGAGTCAAAATTTGAAATATTTGGCTGTAGCAGAAGGCAGTTTGTTCGCCGAAGGGCTGGAGAGCGGTACACGAATGAGTGTCTGCACGCAACAGTGAAGCATGGTGGAGGTTCCTTGCAAGTTTGGGGCTGCATTTCTGCAAATGGAGTTGGGGATTTGGTCAGAATTAATGGTATCCTCAATGCTGAGAAGTACAGGCAGATACTTATCCATCATGCAATACCATCAGGGAGGCATCTGATTGGCCCCAAATTTATTCTGCAGCATGACAACGACCCCAAACATACAGCGAAAGTCATTAAGAACTATCTTCAGTGTAAAGAAGAACAAGGAGTCCTGGAAGTGATGGTATGGCCCCCACAGAGCCCTGATCTCAACATCATCGAGTCTGTCTGGGATTACATGAAGAGAGAGAAGCAACTGAGGCTGCCTAAATCCACAGAGGAACTGTGGTTAGTTCTCCAAGATGTTTGGGCCAACCTACCTGCCGAGTTCCTTCAAAAACTGTGTGCAAGTGTACCTAGAAGAATTGATGCTGTTTTGAAGGCAAAGGGTGGTCACACCAAATATTGATTTGATGTAGATTTTTCTTCTGTTCACTCACTTTGCATTTTGTTAATTGATAAATATAAACTATTAACATGTCTATTTTTGAAAGCATTCTTACTTTACAGCATTTTTTCACACCTGCCTAAAACTTTTGCACAGTACTGTATATATATATGATCCTAAAAAGTATATATATAAAGATCCTAAAGAGTATATATATATATATATATATATATATATAAGATCCTAAAGAGTATATATATATATATATATATATATATATAAAGATCCTAAAGAGTATATATAGGTATATATATGTAAGATCCTAAAGAGTATATATAGGTGTATATATATATATATAAAGCTCCTAAAGAGTATATATAGGTATATATATAAAGATCCTAAAGAGTATATATAGGTATATATATATATATATATATATATATATATAATGATCCTAAAGAGTATATATAGGTGTCTGTGTGTGTATATATATATATATATAATTTATATTTATATATATAGATGTGTGTGTGTGTGTATATATATATATGTGTATATATATAAAAAGGTCCTAAAGAGTATATATACAGTAGTGGGAAAAACAGTGATGTCCGGAGAGGATATTTGTTTTTAATGGCCCTTACAGGTTGAATTAAAGTCAAAATATAAGGAAAATATTTTATATTTTTAAATATGAAAGAGGAACAAAACACTTGGTTTTATCAGATAAATTCCCTCACTTGGTATTTCTGATAAAATTATTTGGCAAAAAAGACAAACTACTGCTACCGGTTTTATTTTACTATGAAAAAAAATGCATAGAACAACAAGAAGCTCAAAGGAAAAAGGATAAATTGACTACAACATAATCAGTTACTAATATTTGGTTGATTCTCTCTTGTTTCTAATTGTGTTTAGAATTTCTTTGTATGACAGCCTGGACAAACTGGCACAATTTGGCATGTTTCTTTATGTTATTTAGGTGTTCTGATCGGGTTTGCTTGTGTTTCTCAGGCCCATGATTCAGGACAAAATGACTGTTTTGGAGCAGGTCGGCTTGTCTGAGTCCAACATTTCAGAGAACGCAGAATCCGCCAGCTTCCACAGCAAGGTTAGTCTCCAAACGGTCAACATTTGTATTTGTTTATTTAACTCACTGTAGAAAGCTTTGGAATAGATTGAGCTGTTCTTTGTTTTCAATCTGTTGGTCAGGACCCTCAGCAGCTGACCATCGCCGAGATGTTTCAGAGGTCCTTCGATGAGGAGGAGATGCTCGCTTTAGTCGATCAAGATCAGTAAGAAAGCAGATTATTACATAAAATTAGACCAAATATTTGGGTTGGTTGAACGCCAATAATCTGACTTGTTTTTGTCAAGAAGCGCCTCATATTTGTGTGTGACAAAATTAAATGGAGCCTAAAGGTTGTTGAAACCATTGTCAGTTTTAACCAAACAGATCAGCCTTGCAGAAAGTATTTAAACAGACAAGAGTGTTTCCAGAGCATTTAATTCACTAGAGGATGTGAATTATTTATAAGAGACGTATGACAGAAGATTAAACTGCAAACCACTGGCTGTTTGTTGAGCTCCTTCCGCTCCAAACTGCTGGAGAACAAAAAAAAATATCATGTTATGTTAAGCAAAATTAAAAAATTATATATATATATATATATATATATATATATATATATATATATATATATATATATATATAATTTATTAAAAAAAAATTATATTTATTTTTTATAATTTTTTTTAATAAAATTATAGAAAAAAAAAAAATATATATATATATATATATATAAATGAATTACATGAAATAAATATTGAACTTAAAACTCATTTTATATCGGCAACTTACATTTCTCATTTTCATTTAGTTTTTGAAGTATTAAAATAAACTAAAACTTAAAAAATATTGAATTTAAAAAAAAAACTTTTAACAAAAACAGAAAATATATAAATATAGTCCAATTAAAAAATATTAACAAAAACTATAATAGTATATCGATGATAAACTTCTTATTTGAATTAGACTTGAACTGATTCTTTGAATGAATGTTTGTGAATCGGTTCAATTGTAGAAACTGGTTTTCATCAATAATCTTGATGTAAAGTTAATCACTTTCACCTCTCCTCTCCTCTTCTTTTGACAGATGATTGTCCAGATCAAGAATTTGTCACATCCCCTGAAATACAGACAAGCTTTTCATCACATTTACATCAAAACTAAACCATAAAAATAAAGTTTATTTGTAATTCCAGTATAATGTCACCGATCACGTTTCAGATCACTGATTCTTAAAATGTGGGACAAAACGGACTACAGAACTGGAATAAATGACAGTTTATGCTTCAAGGAATTCTTTCTGCTCAATGTGTCGTTTACGCTTTCTTACAGTTTTTCCTTGTTGTTTTGTCAACAAATCTGAATATTTTTGCCTATATATATTTTGTGTATTAAAACACAGTAGTCATTTTGTTTCCTGGTTTTACTCGCATTTAAATAAGAGAAATGATCTAAAAATCTATTTCTTTACAGTTTGGGTGACGGGAATGATATACATATATAAAATATGAGCATAAACACAGGCGTCGAGGACCCACAGATATTCTCCATTCATTTGAACCAATCTAAAAGAATCGATTGAGATTCGAGCTCCTCCCTGATTGGCGGATCTGGTTCTGGCGGGTCACAAATACACACAATTACAACATAAAAACCTGACATAAAGTCTTGATTTTTTGCACGATGATACATTGCATTTTAAGTATTTAACTCCAAAATCATCAGGTACATCAGACAGCACTCTCGGAAAAGTTATAATTTGCAGAGGTGAATAAAGGTGCTTATATTTGGCTGGTAATGGATTTGCACTGTGTAAATTATAAGAAAAATAACGAGTGAATTTATGTAAACCTACTCTAGTAAACCCCATAAACAAACGATGGACCAATTAATGCCAAAGTGGAAATATTGATGTTTCCAAAACATGTTTTGTCTCACGTCTGAAGAATCTGTGTGTAAATGTGTTGACTCATTCAAATCCAGACCTGCGTCCTGCCGGCTGGAGGTGGGCGTCTCGAGCGCGTCCGTCTCATCGGATGATGCCGCGTGACTCTCTGTCGGCTCAGGGTGGAGTTCTTCGGCACCTTCTGGATGTGGAAACGAAGGGTAATTCTGACTTTAGTGTTTACATGTGACTTTTCACCTCAACTTAATGGACTAAATCAGGGATTCCCAAACTTTTTTGTCAGCCGAACCCCTTAAGATATAAAATATTTACTTGAAGTCCCCCTAATTTAATATATCTATCATTTGTATGTTCATGATTAATGGTCACATGATATGCAAGTATTTACTGTTTTATTTTGATTGTAACACTTTATTTTACAGTGTCATTGTTACATATGTTACATGTAGTTACGATAGTAATAACTATAAATTATGCATAATTACATGCAATTAACCCTAAACCAAAGCTTCATCCTAACCCTAAACCTATAGTAAGTACATGTACTTAATTATTATTACTCAATACTTAAATATATAAATACACTGTAACACAGACACCTTAATATAAAGTGTAACCCACTTTATTTTAGTGTTATTGTTACATGTAGTTACTATAGTAATAACTATATATGCAATATATAGTTATTACTATATATATATATATATATACTATATATATATATATTACATGCAACTAACCAAACTAAACTCCAAACTAAACTCTAATCTGAACTCTATAGTAAGTGCATGTAGTTAAAATCAGTACCTAAATGTATAATTAGAGTCTAACAAAGACCTTAAAATAAGTGTTAATTTGTTTTACGCTATAAATTACGATACTAATTCTTTACTTTCAAACATTCAAACCCATTTAAAATCCTCAAGCTTTTATTTCAGCCGAATACTAGTGAAATACTGCAAACTTGATAAATGATATGAATGTGAATAAAGTGAAGCTAGACATTGACTGTGAATCGAGTCGCTCTAAAAACACGGCTATAATCTGCACGTGTGTGAACAGACTATCATTTCATTTAATCACAGCCTTTGCTTTGATAATCGCACTTTTCATCAACTTCCGAACCCCTGTTTGGGAAAACCTGAACCAAAGGAAAGTTCTTTTGTGTCAATTATTCACTTATTAATTCTCTATATTCAATAACAGATCATACAGAACTCCGAAAAGGGGCGTGAACGCCAAAAGTGGGCAGTACCTCAAAGGGGGCGGAGTCTCCACATGCAAAGATCTTCGCTTTCATTTCAAAATAAAAGTTCCTAAATTAAACGGTTTCTCACTGAAAGATGAATACATAAAATGCGTGCATATGTTAAATAAAGTTATGAAACATGCCATATAGATAAATATTCCTATGTACGTAAATATATTTTTATTTATTACCAAGATATATCCACCTTTTTCCTGCACTCCATGACGCTATCCGCAAATTATGGGAGTAACTTCCGTCAAATTGTAAACAATCAGTGAAAATTTCGCTCTGTGAATGCAATAATAAGCATTTTCAAAAAGATGACACTATTCTAACATTAAAAGGAAATTTAAAAGTGTAAAAGCATTAACAAATTACTACAACAGTCCAGGAATAACCTCAAAGTTTGATTCTTTCCGGACGTGTTAAATAACACCAAAGACTTTCGATATACAAACACGCTGCACTTATATTACTATAAATGGGAGAAAGTGTGACGCACAATATGGCGGAACAAGTCCCGCCTTCAAAATAAAAGAGCCAATCGCAGTTAGTAGCTCTGGCTTCTATAAAAACAGCCTGAAAATGTTTGATTGATGAATCTGAAGAAGAATCTGTGTGAAAACGTGTTGACTTGTACATTAGTAGTTATTCAAATCCAGACCTGCGTCCTGCCGGCTGGAGGTGGGCGTCTCGAGCGCGTCCGTCTCATCGGATGATGCCGCGTGACTCTCTGTCGGCTCAGGGTGGAGTTCTTCGGCACCTTCTGGATGTGGAAACGAAGGGTAATTCTTTTTTTTAATGATTTTTTATGATACATTCATAGTGAAAGAAAATAAAGTAAAATAATATTAAAAATACATAAATAACTACATAGAAATAATAACAATGGTACAAGTAAATAATAGTAGAAATAAAAAATATATACATTCCCATCAGAAAAAAACTATGGAAATCTGAGAGATACTGAGGCGGAGAGTTAAAATATCAATGTTAAAATAAAATTTACTAGCTGACATGAAGACGGGTTAATCAGATAAATTAAGGGTGGCGTTCACACTTGTAGTTCGGTTGGTTTGGTCCCGATCAAAAAACAAAAACAAAACATATAGTCCTGGTCCGCTTAGCGTTCACACTGGCATTTTTAACAGCGAACCTTAAGTTGGCATAGGGATACGGTCACGACCTGATCAGTCGGCTTTTATGACGTATATTTGGCGACGGAGCTCGCTTACCGAACATTCAAAACAACGCTGTGTTCTGGATTAAACGCCGTCATTTTATGCGTGTACATGTGCTTTATTTTGACCAGCTGAGAACTCACGAAGAGCTCATCAAATGTTCAAAACACTCAAAACAGCAGCAGGATTTCCTCCGTTGTTTGCAGAAACAGAAACTTCACCTCCTCGTTGCTCCACGTTTGTCCTCGACTCATTTTGGATACACCGATCTTTCCGCGTCGTCAAATCAGCTGACTTGTAGCGTCGCATCTTGTGACATCACGTCCTGTTTTTGGTTCGTTTACATGTCTTTGGTCCGTGTTGCGTTCATATATCAATCGAACCGCACCAGAGTTCGTCTGGAAGCGGACCGAGACCCATCTTTTTAGGGTGCGTTCACACTTGTCATGTTTGGTTCGATTAAAACGAACCCTGGTGCGATTGCTCAGTTAGTGCGGTTCGTTTGAACGTGTGTGAACGCTGCCGTCCGAACCGAGACCGCTAAAAAGACGGGTCTCGGTCCGCTTCCAGACGAACTCTGGTGCGGTTCGATTGATATATGAACGCAACACGGACCAAAGACATGTAAACCAACCAAAAACAGGACATGATGTCACAAGATGCGACGCTACAAGTCAGCTGATTTGACGACGCGGGAAGATCGGTGTATCCAAAATGAGTCGAGGGCAAACGTGGAGCAACGAGGAGGTGAAGTTTCTGTTTCTATGTACAACGGAGGAAATCCTGCTGCTGTTTTGAATGTTTTGAACATTTTATGAGCTCTTCGTGAGTTCTCAGCTGGTAAAAATAAAGCACATGTACACGCATAAAATGACGGCGTTTAATCCAGAACACAGCGTTGTTTTGAATGTTCGGTAAGCGAGCTCCGTCGCCAAATATACGTCATAAAAGCCGACCAATCAGGTCGTGAGCGTATCCCTATGCCTTTAGTTCGGTAACTTCAGGTTCGCTGTTAAAAACGCCAGTGTGAACGCTAAGCGGACCAGGACTATATGTTTCGTTTTTGTTTTTTGGTCTGAACCAAACGAACCGAACTACAAGTGTGAACGCACCCCGAGACCCATGTTTTTAGCTGTCTCGGTCCACACCAGGGTTCTGACGGCAGCGTTCACACATGTTCAAACGAACCGCACTAACTGAGCAATCGCACCAGGGTTCGTTTTAATCGAACAGAACATGACAAGTGTGAACGCACCCTAAGAGTTTGTATATAAACAATAAAGGGCTTCCAAATTTTAGAAAATGATGTACTTCAAGCTTAATAACGAATAAAGCCATCCTTAATCCACCGAGAGTGATGAGGTATGGGAGTTTTTCCAGTTTAGCAAAATTTGTCGTGTGGCCAGCAGTGTGAGGAACGCAACAAAATCCGCAAAATAATGAGTGACCAACGGGCCAATGATAGGAGAGGGTTGAAAATTACACGAGGAAATGACTGAAAGGGAACGGAAAACAGACAGCCAAAATGAAGAGAGTGCCAAAGCGTGAGTGGCATCTATCACATCAGAATTAATACGAGCCAGTCGACTCTTGGACCATGTGACAACTTTTCTCTCACTCCATGACGAGCGCACACAGAAGAGGAGTGAACCCTCTTGAGAATTTCTGCCCAGGTCTCTTCATCTATTTCTGTACCAATGTCTTGTGACCAGGCGGTAGAAAGTGAATTGGTAGATATAGACTGAAAAGAGAAGATCGCATTACAAAGCTCTGAAATGGATGAACATTTAGAATCATATCAACCTCAGGTTTGTTCGGGAAATTTGGAAATTGTTTGCGTGCAAGATCTCGAAGGGTAATTCTGACTTGAGTGTTTACATGTGACTTTTCACCTCAACTTAACAGACTAAAGCAAGGATTCCTAAACATTTTTGACAGCCGAAACCCTTAAGATATAAAATATTTACTTGAAGTAAATCATTTAACGGCACATTTGCCTGTTCACAGTTTTTTTGATGTTGGTTAATGGTCACATGATATGCAAGTAAATATACAAAATATTTAATCTGTTTTATTTTGATTTTATATATATATATATATATATATATATATATATATATATATATATATATATATGTGTGTGTAATGTCAAAATATATATATATATATATATATATATATATATATATATATATGTGTGTAATGTTAAAATATATACATATATATATATATATATATATATATCCTCAATGGCTTGGCCAAAAAATTATATTGTTTTTTGTCATATATTGCAAATATAATATTATTATCATAATTATTATTATTAGTTTCACCTCTAAAAATGAAGACATGCCTATAGTATTGTACTGTAAAATAAAAAGTGAATATTTTAAAATAATTATTTTATTCTACACTACAAGTTACTATACTAATTCTTTACTTTAAACATTGAAACCCTGGAGTTATTAACATTTAAAATCCTCAAGCTTTTATTTTTGCGGAACACTGTCATACTGTAAACTTCTAATCACAAAAATACTGGAGATTATTAATTGTAAAAAAATAAATTAATAATAAAAAGCACTATTATAATCTGCAGAGCTGCGCTTCACTCTGAAACACAGACTATTTCATTATTTCATTTAATCACAGCCTTTGATTTGATGATCACACTAAACTAAAATTTCAATGAATTGTGAGGCCCCATTTGTTTATTTTAACTATACATTCTATTTATTAAATTATTCGCTTTTCATAAACTTGGACGTTAATGTCTGGGAAACTCAGGCTAGACTAAAGGAACAGTTCACCATAAATCAGTCTTCTGATATTATTTACTCACTATTAATTCTGAATATGCGGCGTCAGGTCATAGAGATGGACAAATAACAGCGTACTGGTTTAGAATTGACTCGTCGCAAACAGTTTGATTGACAGCGATCTGACCAATCATGACCCCAAATCCGCCATTTTGTCCGTCAAAGCAGTCAGGGGAGTTAGTAGATTAACGTTGGTGAACTTGAACTTGATAAATTGTGTGTCCTCACGTCTTTCCGCGCTTGAAACAACATTCCTTCTGATGTTCATTCATGTTTATTTGATGCTATAAATGAACTAGTATGAAGAGATGATCGGTTCACGAGGAGCTACAGCGATCTGTCACCACACATTAAACACACACTAGACGCTATTTATTGATTAAACTGCTTTAAAAAATTACTATATTTGAAATATGAAACTGTTTCATACGTTGTCAGTGTCTCTTTGCTCCACGATGTATTTTTCACTGCGTGAGAACATGATGTGTGGCGTGAGAGCGCATGGGTTGTCGGACATAGCAACAGTAACTAAAGGGGGCGGGTCTTTGCGAACGATCAATTACATGAGGATGAGTAAATAATGACAGCGTTAGAACCTGTAGTGCTCGGCTCTCTCTGGATCCTCGAGTCCTCAAACGATGGAGATCTTGAAGCTTGTAGATTCTTGAGCTCCGCGAAGCTCTCCTCCGTTTCTGTAGATAACAGGACATTCATTCAAGTCACCATGAAATCAAGATGGACAATTCTTATTTTTTATGTAATATTGCAGTGTTTATTTTAAATGATTTGTCAGTTCATGTCCGATGATGTGTTTACTGACACGAGGGCGGGGCGACCTGTCACTCACATGAGATCCACCAATAACAAACAACCATCCAATCAATTCCCCACAGACAACATCAAGCCCCGCCCTACATTTGTTCTTGTTTGAAAAGCCATTTGATGTTGACTATATATATATATATATATATATATACAGTACTGTGCAAAAGTTTTAGGCAGGTGTGAAAAAATGCTGTAAAGTAAGAATGCTTTCAAAAATAGACATGTTAATAGTTTATATTTATCAATTAACAAAATGCAAAGTGAGTGAACAGAAGAAAAATCTACATCAAATCAATATTTGGTGTGACCACCCTTTGCCTTCAAAACAGCATCAATTCTTCTAGGTACACTTGCACACAGTTTTTGAAGGAACTCGGCAGGTAGGTTGGCCCAAACATCTTGGAGAACTAACCACAGTTCCTCTGTGGATTTAGGCAGCCTCAGTTGCTTCTCTCTCTTCATGTAATCCCAGACAGACTCGATGATGTTGAGATCAGGGCTCTGTGGGGGCCATACCATCACTTCCAGGACTCCTTGTTCTTCTTTACACTGAAGATAGTTCTTAATGACTTTCGCTGTATGTTTGGGGTCGTTGTCATGCTGCAGAATAAATTTGGGGCCAATCAGATGCCTCCCTGATGGTATTGCATGATGGATAAGTATCTGCCTGTACTTCTCAGCATTGAGGATACCATTAATTCTGACCAAATCCCCAACTCCATTTGCAGAAATGCAGCCCCAAACTTGCAGGGAACCTCCACCATGCTTCACTGTTGCGTGCAGACACTCATTCGTGTACCGCTCTCCAGCCCTTCGGCGAACAAACTGCCTTCTGCTACAGCCAAATATTTCAAATTTTGACTCATCAGTCCAGAGCACCTGCTGCCATTTTTCTGCACCCCAGTTCCTGTGTTTTCGTGCATAGTTGAGTCGCTTGGCCTTGTTTCCACGTCGGAGGTATGGCTTTT
>CM076081.1:35651942-35661942 GCA_038088235.1 Zacco platypus | reverse complement strand
CTTTCTCATAATAATGACTTAGTATCTCATAATAATGAGAAACTTTCTCATAATAATGACTTAGTATCTCATAATGACTAATGACTTAGTATCTCATAATAATGATTTAGTATCTCATAATAATGACTAATGACTTAGTATCTCATAATAATGAGAAACTTTCTCATAATAATGACTTAGTATCTCATAATAATGACTTAGTATCTCACAATAATGAGAAACTTTCTCATAATAATGACTTAGTATCTCACAATAATGAGAAACTTTCTCATAATAATGATTTAGTATCTCATAATAATGAGAAACTTTCTCATAATAATGATTTAGTATCTCATAATAATGAGAAACTTTCTCATAATAATGACTTGGTATCTTTAACTTAATCAAAAAAACAATCTTTAACTTTATTAAGTTACAGATACTAAGTCATTACTATGAGATACTAAGTCATTATTATGAGATACTACGTCATTATTATGAGAAAGTTTCTAAAAAAATTTAAAAAAAATTGATTAAGTTAAAGATGCCAAGTCATTATTATGAGAAAGTTTCTCATTATTATGACTTACGGAATATTCTTTTTTCTCAACAGTGGCGGGAACGGACTTCCATAAGTAGTAAACCTAATGCAAGGGCTAGAAATCAATTCATCCTTTGCTGAAACTTCCTCGTGGTTGTGGAGAGCGCAGTTCATGGTTGTATAGCAACGACAGACGCCACAGGAGCGCAAGCACTTTGGAAAAAGGAGAAAGCGGCACGGCCGCGATTTCCACACATTATAATATGTGAACGGACCCTAAGATGTTACCTTAGACAGACCTTAACACGGCCTCTTGTGGCTTGTTACTTTTCCACTGATGTGTGATGTACAGGATGTGAGCGCTCACCTGGTCATGCTCTCCAGCAAACTGGGGAAGTATTCCTGCTCCAGATGAGAGCTGTAGAAGTGTCTGACCTGATCCTCAGACAGCATGACCTCTTTCTGCATGGCCACTGTGAAACCTGCTTCATGGATCCGGCCCAGAATCTCCTCTACAAACACATTGACAAATGTTCAATGGTCATTTACTTCCTGACCATAAGTGCTGCAATCTAAAATCTAATCTAAAATGTGTGAAACAGTCATAATAAAGTCATCAAAATAACAAAAGGAACAGTGCTGTTACTGTTAACTAAAACTATTTAGAAATCGATGTCTTTAATTTAAATAAAGCTGAAATAAAATTAAATATTAGATGAAAAAAAAAGAAATACAATTAGAAGTGTTGCATAGAAAACGAGCTGAATTAAAATAAGTACTAAAATTACTAAAACTGAAATAGAAGTAAATAAAAGTTCAATAGCATATAACAAAATTACTAAAAATAAAATTAATATGAAAATTGAAAATATAAAAATAAAAGCTGATTTTTTTTTTCGCCTCTAGGGGTCACTAAACTCTTCAAAACAATAACAAAGGTGTAGTTTGATGACGCAGTGAATGAGTGGAATCATGGAACTTGTCGTCATGCCGATGGATCTAATAATGTTTATGGATGAGTGAACGCATGTTTTTATCATGACTGTGGTGTGAAGCAGGACGAGGCCGAGAATCACGGACGCGATTACTAATGAGAGACAGATATCAGTGACACACACACGGGAGTCCCGCGGGATATAAAGAAACGAGGACATTTCATTCTACCGAACTACTCACAAGTGCTGAAACTCTACTCATACAGGTCAGTTTATTTGACGAGTTAAAACTGTGAGGAAACGCAGCGCTGTTTTACACTATCATACTAAACTGTGTTTGAGTGTGTTGAGAGTTGTAATGTTTAGTATTAGTTTATCGTCTGTAAGATAGATCAACATTAGATTATCATACTGATGATATTCTCACACTTCGTCGTGTTGAGCTTTATAACATTGATTAGCCTACATCTGCTTATCATGTCTAATAACGTTCAAGAGCGTCTCTGTCGAGTCGAAGTTTGTCATGAAGCTCTCGCCATTTCGGAAACGCCACGCCGATATTGATCCTCGTTTTATTTCTACTTTTGTCCCAAAGTTTGCTCGCCACGGTCCATAATGTTTGAACGAAACAACAGCACGCCGCTAGACGTTACGCAGCTGTCCGTGTCTGTTGCCATGGGCACTAATTCTACTAATTCTAATTCTGACTTTATATCTCACAATTCTGACTTTATATCTCGCAATTCTGACTTTATATCTCACAATTCTGACTTTATATCTCGCAATTCTGACTTTATATCTCACAATTCTGACTTTAAATCTCACAATTCTGACTTTATATCTCGCAATTCTGACTTTATAACTCACAATTCTGACTTTATAACTCACAATTCTGACTTTATATCTCGCAATTCTGACTTTATATCTCACAATTCTGACTTTATATCTCGCAATTCTGACTTTATATCTCACAATTCTGACTTTATATCTCGCAATTCTGACTTTATAACTCACAATTCTGACTTTATAACTCACAATTCTGACTTTATAACTCACAATTCTGACTTTATATCTCACAATTCTGACTTTATATCTCACAATTCTGACTTTAAATCTCACAATTCTGACTTTATATCTCGCAATTCTGACTTTATATCTCACAATTCTGACTTTATAACTCACAATTCTGACTTTATAACTCACAATTCTGACTTTATAACTCACAATTCTGACTTTATATCTCACAATTCTGACTTTAAATCTCACAATTCTGACTTTATATCTCGCAATTCTGACTTTATAACTCACAATTCTGACTTTATAACTCACAATTCTGACTTTATATCTCGCAATTCTGACTTTATATCTCACAATTCTGACTTTATATCTCGCAATTCTGACTTTATATCTCACAATTCTGACTTTAAATCTCACAATTCTGACTTTATATCTCGCAATTCTGACTTTATATCTCACAATTCTGACTTTATATCTCGCAATTCTGACTTTATATCTCACAATTCTGACTTTATATCTCGCAATTCTGACTTTATATCTCACAATTCTGACTTTATATCTCACAATTCTGACTTTAAATCTCACAATTCTGACTTTATATCTCGCAATTCTGACTTTATAACTCACAATTCTGACTTTATATCTCACAATTCTGACTTTATATCTCACAATTCTGACTTTATATCTCACAATTCTGACTTTATAACTCACAATTCTGACTTTATAACTCACAATTCTGACTTTATATCTCACAATTCTGACTTTATATCTCGCAATTCTGACTTTATATCTCACAATTCTGACTTTATATCTCGCAATTCTGAGATATAAAGTCAGAATTCTGACATAAAAAGTCGCAATCTTTTTTTTTCAGTGGTGGAAACGGGCTTCCATAGATATTATACCCTTTCTACTCAGATAAACATCTAAAAATTTATTTCTGAATGAATATTATTACAACTTCTTTTTACTTCTAAGTAAAGAACAAAAAGAACTTCGCCGTGAGTATATCGGGACCTTGAATGACGTTCGGTCTCTTGTGCGTGACGGGTGTACGATCTGGCTGCAGTTCACTTAACGGCCACCGGTGTCGCTAATAACAAGGGTTTCTGAATGTTACATATATCCCTTTTAAAACATTAATAAATACTATAAAAGTATGTAAATAACACTGAGATGGTTTGGGGATGATGTAGTGCCCAATAAAGTCCAGTCGGTTGACTCACCTGTAAAGTGATACATTGTGTCTTTTTAACAAATTAAGTGTTTCCAAACTTTTAACTGGCGGTGTATGTTTGTGCTTCAGTTTTGAACACTCAGTGAAGGCAGGAGTATCTGTCTGCGCCCACGGGGCCGCAGTTCTGTGCGT
Organism: Zacco platypus; assembly: GCA_038088235.1. Classification (NCBI taxonomy): domain Eukaryota; kingdom Metazoa; phylum Chordata; class Actinopteri; order Cypriniformes; family Xenocyprididae; genus Zacco; species Zacco platypus. The sequence continues at coordinate 35,658,101 of CM076081.1, read as the reverse complement.
GTAAACGTAATGTTGGCACATGCCTCTGTTTTCCCTGGCAGCGTCTGGGCGGATGAGCGCCAGCGTCCTCTCCACATGCTCCTGTTCCGGCCCGGCCCGCTCCGAGCTCGAGTCCGCCATCGCCATCCTGAAGTTCGGGAAGAAGAAAGCCAGCTCCCTGCTGGCCTGCTCGCTGTCAGTGCTGCCATGTAAGGCGTTCAAAAGGGTCTCGGTCCCGTACTGAGCACGCAAGCTGAAGAACAGCGAACGGCCGGAGAGAAGGAGGCGAGCAGGGATGGATGGATGGATGGATGGAAGGATGGAGAAACGGAGAAAGAGAAGAGCAGATGGTCTCACTGCTGGTTCTCCGCCAGGGCAGAGGGGGGGAGGCAGAAGTCCACACAGGATGTGTTGTGCTATAACTGTTAGTGCTCAAATCTGTGAGCGCAATATGGAACGTCAACTCAACTCCCTCGTATCACTTTTAAATTATGTTTACTTTCAAAATTAAACTGTACACACATCAGGGAATCACTGAGACTTTATGTTAGGCCTACACAGAGAGACCATGTCATTTGTAAATGTATACATGACGCAACAAAATCAGTTTTGTAGTAATAATTTACTGGGTGATAAATATATATATATATTGTGTGTGTGTGTGTATATTCGATTTTATATGTGTAAATATATATACATAATACACACACACACATATATTATATATATATATATATATATATATAATTTTCAAAGGAATACATATTTCATCTATATTTTTTTATAAATTACTTTTATTGTAAAAAATTAAACTAATTTTGAGCAGTGTTATATTAGCATTACTTATGTACACTATTATAGTATTTATTAATATTCTGATTTTGTTTTTATTTATTTTTTTAGTTTTAGTAATTTTATGATGTGCTTTTGTCAGTTGAATTTAATTTTTTTACTTCAACTTAAACATTTATTTCAGTCAGTTGACAACTTAACTTCAAAGTTTTTTTAACTTATTTTTTATTCATATCTTATTTCATTTAATGGAAACAATCTATAATAGTTTTAGTTTAAGTTAACAGTAACAAAATCGTTTTTAGGACCATCTAGATCTATATTTTTTTCTGACATTATTCTTAATGGTTTAATTTCTCCCGATTTGTCATTTACTGTCATTCTGAAAATCATCCTGTGTGGACTAGACTGGACATTTGGTCATTTATTATGCAGATTTTTTAAGAAACATGATAATTTGAATCGGCAAAAATTAAATTCAGTACATCAGCCGGTACATTGATAAAAACTTTTTTGAATGAGATTTTTCTTTGCATTAACTTAATGAATTTGTCAGAGGGACTGCTTATGTTATGCGTCACTCCCATAATAAAGTCTATATATTTCTATATTTCCTGGTGTTGAGTTACCTCTCTGGCTGCTTCTCCCTGGCCTCTTCGATATCCGGTGGACCGATGAATTCCCGCCAGGCCGGGATGACGTCCTCACAGCCATCCATCTTAGAAATGACCAGGACATGCGACGGGCCGCTCGACATAAATTGGACGAGTTCCTGAAAGTAAGGCTGGAAGAACACGCAAGCACACACCCGCTTTACATGACACACCATCAGCCAAAATATTAAAGCACATGCTATTTTTAGATCGTAACTGTTCCTTCATTTACCTCTGCTGCTTTGTGCTGATAGAAGTCTTCAGCTTCCGCTTCACTCAGCGTTCTCTCCTCACGGGCTAAAATCACGAAACCTGCGTCCTGAATCTAGAAACAAAATCAAATAATATTCATTCAGAAATAAATTTTTAGATGTTTATCTGAGTAGAAAGGGTATAATATCTACGGAAGCCCGTTTCCGCCACTGAAAAAAAAATATATTATTGCGACTTTTTATGTCAGAATTCTGACTTTATAACTCACAATTCTGACTTTATAACTCACAATTCTGACTTTTTATCTCACAATTCTGACTTTTTATCTCACAATTCTGACTTTTTAACTCACAATTCTGACTTTTTATCTCACAATTCTGACTTTTTATCTCACAATTCTGACTTTATAACTCACAATTCTGACTTTTTATCTCATAATTATGACTTTATATCTCACAATTCTGACTTTATAACTCACAATTCTGACTTTTTATCTCACAATTATGACTTTATATCTCACAATTATGACTTTATAACTCACAATTCTGACTTTTTATCTCACAATTCTGACTTTATAACTCACAATTCTGACTTTTTATCTCACAATTCTGACTTTATAACTCACAATTCTGACTTTTTATCTCACAATTCTGACTTTTTATCTCACAATTCTGACTTTTTATCTCACAATTATGACTTTATATCTCACAATTCTGACTTTATAACTCACAATTCTGACTTTTTAACTCACAATTCTGACTTTTTATCTCACAATTCTGACTTTTTATCTCACAATTCTGACTTTATATCTCACAATTCTAACTTTATATCTCACAATTATGACTTTTTGTCTCACAATTCTGACTTTATATCTCACAATTCTGACTTTATAACTCACAATTCTGACTTTTTAACTCACAATTCTGACTTTTTATCTCACAATTCTGACTTTTTATCTCACAATTCTGACTTTATATCTCACAATTCTAACTTTATATCTCACAATTATGACTTTTTGTCTCACAATTCTGACTTTATATCTCACAATTCTGTTTCATGGGATTATTCTGTGATACTTTCACGTCTTTTTAAAAGCTTGATGCTGATCGCAATTTATTGCCATCACATGGACGAGCGCGAGCTGTACGTTTTTTTTTTTTTTTAATCTTTAAATGATTACTTAATTTTTATTTTAAGGTGAGCAATCCCTTTTAAAAAATATGTTATTTTCTGACACTCATATTTTTCCAAACTTGAAAAGAAACACCATGCGGGTTTGGAACAACATGATGCCCAGTAAATAATGACAGAACTTCATTTTTGGGTGAACTGAGCTCTTACCTTCATAATAATCTCGTCTGCTTTTCCTTGCGCCACCACATCCGGCTTTATTATCGCCACTGTGTGAGACTTAACAGCAGGAACTAAAAACAAAAAACCAGTGCAGGTAAGTTCAGCAATCAGACAAACTACATTTAATCACAATGAAGGAAAGATCATTACCAGTCACATCTTCATCATGTGGGGGATCCTCAATGTCATCATTCACCTCTTCAGTCAAACCTTCATCTTTAACCTGGAGTGACACATGAAACCTAAATGTCATCTCTTTCATGACACTAATCCTATTCTTTGTTTAATGAATTAATAAAAGGAATAAAAAATGGTTACATTTATTGAAGATTCTGTGCAGAACTTACCACAACAATCCTAGGGTGTATATACGGTATAATTTTTACATTTAAAGGGGTCCTTGATTATAATTGAACTGTTTTTAACTTTCGCTAGTGTGTAATGTTGCTGTTTGAGCTTAAACAACATCTGCAAAGTTACGACGCAGAAACTTCAATGCAAAAGGAGATATTTTCTTTTACAGAAATCGCTTTTTAAGGACTACAACGAGCTTCTTCCGGGTTGATGCAATCTAAAAGTTGGAACTTCTTCCTGAGTCTCTCCATCAGTTTGAACAATGTAAGGATGAACACCGTCTGCGTGAGATTCTCCAGCTTTGTTGTCGTTGAACTGTTAAAGCTTTTTTCTGGAAAGGGGGTGGGGAGCAGCAGCTCATTTGCATTTAAAGGGACACACACAAAAACGGTGTGTTTTTGCTCACACCCAAATAGAGGCAAATTTGACAAGCTATAATAAATAATCTGTGGAGGATTTTGAGCTGAAACTTCTGGAGACACCAGAGACTGATATTACATCTTGTGAAAGAGGCATTATAGGTCTTCTTTAACTTTAATGTGTGTGTGTGTATATATATATATATATATATACTTCTGGATTCATTCATCATCTGTGTCCGGGAATGACAGCAGGCGTGTGAAGTAACTCACCACCCTGCGCGCTGTCCCGTGTTCTAGGACGCTCTTCTCTTTGCTCAGCTCTTCCTGTATCGTCCTCTGCAGGATAGGAGCGTTTGGCCCCCGCAGAACTGACACGAGCTGTCCACCCTAAACACACACCACAAACCCGTCGAATACAGTAAACAGACGAGGTATGAACACGATATCTCACAGGAACATGTCCATGTCACTTTTCACAACATCAAATGTGTGAAAATTAAGCTTTTTTTTTTTTTTTTTGCATTGAATGCATTATTTTCATGACAATTAAGCACAATTTTCTCAAATGCTAATTATTGTAATGCATCCAGATTTTCAGATTTTCAGTGTTTATTCTCATTACTGCACTGCTGTATTTTTGTAATGTCAGCATAAATTAAATGTAGCGCAATGAATACCTCCATTATACATAAATCCTTTACAATTGAAGTGATATATACTCTGCCGTTCAAAAGTTGGGGATCAGTATGATTTTTAATGTTTTCAAGTCTCTTCTGCTCACACAGGTTGTATTTATTTGATTAAAAATACAACAAAAAACAGTAATCCTATGAAATATTGGTAACACTTTACAATAAGGTTCATTAGTTAACATTAGTTAACAACATTAGTTAACATGAACTAATAATGAACTGCACTTATACAGCATTTATTTATCTTTGTTAAAGTTAATTTCAACATTTACTAATATATTATTAAAGTCTTGTTAACGTTAGTTAATGCCCTGTGAACTAACATGAATAAACAATGAACAACTGAATTTTCATTAACTAACGTTAACGAACATTAGTAAATACAGTAACAAATGTATTGCTCATGGTTAGCTCATGTTAGTTAATACATTAACTAATGCTTAACTAATGAACCTTATTGTAAAGTGTTACCGAAATATTTTACAAGAATATAAGAACTGTTTTCTGTGTGAATATATTTTAAAGTGTAATTTATATCCAGTGATCAAAGCTGAATTTTCAGCATCATTCCTCCAGTCTTCAGTGTCACATGATCCTTCAGAAATCATTCTGATATGATGATTTGATGCTCAAGATTATTATCAGTGTTGAAAACACTGAACACACTTTTTTTCTGGAATATTTGATGAATAGAAAGTTAAAACGAACAGCGTTTATCTGAAATAGAATCTTTTGTAACATTATAAACGTCTTTACTGTCACTTTTGATCAATTTAATGCATCCTTGCTGAATAAAAGTATTAATTTCTTTAAAAAACAAAGTTGAACGGTGGTGTATAACGTTATAAGCCTTTCTATTTCAGACAAACGCTGTTCTATTCATCAAAGAATCCTGAAAAAAATTGTACACATCTGATTTCAACATTGATAATAATCATAAATGTGTTTTGAGCAGCAAATCATCATATCAGAATGATTTCTGAAGGATCATGTGACACTGAAGACTGGAGTAATGATGCTGAAAATTCAGCTTTGATCACTGGATATAAATTGCATTTCACTATTTCTTGATATAAATAAAAAATAGTTACTTTAAATTGTATTTATACTTCACAATATTATTGTTTTTTAATCAAAAAAATGCATCTTTGGTGAGCAGAATAGAATTTTACACTGCATTTTTTATTTTATTTTAACAGCAGTGTGTATTGTTAGTTTTATCACATTACAGTAATGACATTAGGATAAAATTTGCTGGATTTTAAAAAAGGAATGGTCCTAAAAGCAGGATCTTTTTTATATATGCACAATATGTTTTCTGCTTTCATTCATTTTTGTGATATTTTGTCTTTAACATGTTTTGTGACATCCATCCATGTAAACTTGCACTCATTTCAAGACCAGTAAGAATTTGCAAAGATTTGGAAACACCCAGAGAGATGTACAGTTTCAGACCCACCGCATAAAACAGAAAGGTGGGCTCACACTTTCCTCTGTACTTCTCCAGAGCCTCAATCCCATCAGCCTCAGCCTGCAGGGACGATAAGACGATGTGACAGAAATGTCGACATTTAGAATGATTGTTTGTGAGCGATCTAATCTCCAGAGCCGCTTATCTCACCGTGGCAAAATGCAGCAGCTCGTCTCCCAGCTCATTCTTGATTTTTCTGAAGAGACTGACGACGGCGCGGCAGGGTCCGCACCACTGCTGGTACACATCCACCACTGACACACAAAACCACACCACAACTACTGCAAGAC